>WSFP011485638.1:0-15537 GCA_009831015.1 Picea engelmannii | reverse complement strand
TTTGTCAGGTGCACTGGTCCCACATATGTACATAATAGATACAAAAATTCAGTACTCCAATACATCCAAAAATGATATATATAAAACAATTAAAAATTAAATAAATTAAAAATAAATGTTACCTATCTCTCCTCGCTCCTCTATGCGAGGTACGGGCATGTCTGGATCCTTGGAAAAGTTGATTCCAGCATAGGGGTAGTCCTATATCACTGGAATCTGTCATGCCCATCAGTGAAAAAAATTGTCATCAAAGGCCTCTATGGTCCTCCCTGTCATGGTAGAAGTGTTTCCCATATGCATACTTCCAGGAAGGAGGACACATTCCCCTGTACAGTCTCTCTAGGACTCATACTGGTCACTCTCGAAGAAGAAGAATGAGCAAAGGATAGTGCCAAACCCAAAGTTTTTGTTGTTGTTATCTCGACACTTTGTCAACTACCTCTTCATGCATCTGAGCATGATCGTACTCTAGTCGTATATATGTGCCTCCTGGCACTGAATAGAAAAATGCATGTTCACCCAAGAAGCATGGTGAAGGGTCTCGGAGCCAATAATCTGCCCAATAAGTAGTAATATCACTCTCAGAGAGAAACTCTTGATCTTGTGAGTTGGACCTTGAGAACCTACCTTCTCAGTGTCGGCCTCACAGTACATCCTGATGTAGTCCTCAATGTTAAAATGCCTAGAGGGAAATTTTCAAAGATTGATCGGTTCCCCTCTCCTAAAGAGGCCAGTTAGGAAGTAAATTTACTCATTCGTTGGATTCAATGGTTGTCCCTCTATCATGAATGCCTCTACATCCGGATGCCACTAGTCAACCAGGGTATTCAGTAACTTGGGTTGTGCCCTCATAAATGAACACCGAAAGAACTTCCACAACCCACATTGTTTCAATATGGCAATGGAAACATGGTGCTCATTGAACAGTATATCAATGTCCTCATGTTCCCACTCCCTCCAATGGAAATACATCATGTTCCATGGCAGATAAAAGGGAGTTATCTCTTGCACTTTAAGTTTTTTTCCAATATTTTGAGGTTGTACACGGGTTGTTTTGGTCACGGTCACGTATGTACGTGGGCATATTTTTTTCTTCCTGAGTACATATGTGGGTTTTCCTTGGACATCTCACGTACACGCAGGGCCACTCTTTTTGGGAGAGAGTTCCCCCTCAAAAACGAAAAGAAATGCATAATAAAGGAATTGAAATGCAAGGGGGATACATTTGTACTTACTTGGTTCGAGCGAAAGTTTGTTTCGTCCTCTAATCCTCTCGAAATCAACTTCTTTAGAAAAGGGGATTTTTTCTCTTTTTGGTCAACTTTCAAAATGCGATGGTGAAAATGAGTTGTCAGCTTCTATTTATAGAATTTTTTGGCCCTTTTTGCCACTTTTTTTACCCCTCTGTAGTTTTTTTCTAGCCTGGAAATTATTTAATTATGTTCATGAGTTTTTTATTGGATGTTATGATACACTTTTCCTTTTGGTTTGGTAACTTTTGGGGGGATGGGTCACTTTAAATATCCTTTGGTAAAGGTTGTATTTTCCAAATTTTTCATATAAGTTAGGTTTTCACCTCCACTTTGTGCATCTCGTTGTCTTTTCTTCTTTTCCATAAGATCGATCCCATCGAAGAATGACATAGAACCTTCATTTTTTCTTTAGAAGTGTCGTGATTAGGTGGTAGATTCTACCTTTACATGGATTTCCTAAATAGATCCTTGTTTCATTTTGGCATCCATGTTGTCTATAATTACTATAGGCTTGGGAGTACTTGTTAGTCATGTCATGATTATGATATTGAGCCTCATTCATCTGATGCACCATCATTCTTGGCCTAACCCTCGACAATCCCAAAATGAGCAGGATTTGTCATCTTTCAAGATCGCTTTGAAATCCAAAAGAAACATCCAACAAGACTGCATTTATGTTTTTCGATCTTATCTGGATTAACTGAGAAAAGTAACCTTATGGAGTCTTCTTTAATCCCTTTTTAGACTCTCTAAACATGAAAACATTTTTGAGCGATCTTGTTTCCCTTCACGCTCACCAAACTAAAATTTGAAGGCACGTCTATTCAGCGGTAGTTTACCCCTTTTTCGGTTTGCATGGTCAATCATATGAATAAAGGTATACTCTAGGAACCTCGGTTCTCTAGAAGAGTATTCTCAGGTATAGGTTTAACCCTTTTTCGGGCCTGAGGGACTAAATTTATAAAAAATGAACATTCTCCTTGGTTTTGGTTTATCACCTTTTTCAGGCCTTAGAGATTACATACAAAAAAGGAACCCCCACAGAGTCCATAGTTAAGCTCCTTTCAGACTCCCTAAAATTGAAAAGATTGTCGAGTGGCCTTGTTCCTTCACACTCGTTAAATTGGTCTCCAAAAGAACATCTACTAGAATGAGTTTACCCCTTTTTCTGGCCTATATATTATAGAGGAAAAAGGTACGCCTTGGAAGATTCGTCTCGCCGAGAGAGTTCTCCTCAGTAACGTTTATACTTTTTCGAGCTAAGGGGACTAAATTCAAAAAAAGGTTGCGAGTCCATAGTTAAGATCTTTTCAGACTCCTTAACATTGAAAATATTGTTAAGTGATCTTGTCTTTTTCACACTCATTAAAATGGTTTTGAATAGGTGTCTTTTCGGTGCCAGTTTACCCCTTTTTCGAACTGAATAGACTGTCTCTGAAAAAGGTACTCCTTGGAGTCTTCTTTTATGTTTTTTCAGACTCTTTAAATGTGAAAAAACTACCGATATTACCTTCTCTTGGCTCGTTAAAAATTACATTGAACGTTCACTCCAAGAGCACACCAACAAGCCCTAGCTACTGGCCCTTTCAGCAACACCTGTGAAGCAGATGCAGTCTCAACTGAAGCCGCTATGAGGGGGTTGCAGGACAGAAATGTCTACAACCAGGGGAATATTAAGTGGATCCAGTACAACATCAACTCAATATGCATCTAACAATTATCAAGCTAGTTCTATCCAGCAGAAATATAGATCTGATCTAAGATAGCAATGCAAATAACAATATAACAATGAAAGAGATCAAAGAATCAATCACACGCTCAACAAGAGATGTACGTGGTTCACCCTCTCTCTAGGGATACATCCACAAAACTGTTCTTATGATATATTAAGGTGAAGCTTACAGTTCTTCTCTGCGTTCTCAACTAGAAAATCTTCTTTCTTCTCTCTCTTCCTCTCCCCTTTCTGTGCACCCAGCTACAGGAACTGATCTTCGTACCTAGCTAAAGATCTTACAGTACCAGAAGGCTCTCCACTCATCTCTTCTCCCTCACAATACAATGATCTCTCACATAACTATATGACTAGATCAAAAACAACATCACAACAACATGTACCCCCTCCAACCCAGGTCCTCTTGGCCTTTATTTATACATTACAATACCTCAATGACAACCTTAGGTCAAAACCTAGGTGTCAAAACCCTAATTACCAAAACCCTAGGTCAACTTGACCCACTTTTCCCAGGCTTCGCCAGCCTGTCTTTCCTTTCTTCCTGCACGGTGCTCCAAAGCATCCAATGATAGATTTTTCCACTTGTTGAACTGTCCTTGATCCATATTCCTTACTTTCCTGTCATCCTTGATATTCTCATCCAATGGCATACCTTTTCATACTTCACCCCATATTTTCTGCTCTTTTTCTCACTTTAACCCAGTAACAGTTACTATGTCCTCCACGAAGCTTGTTTTTTTCCTTTTCTTCTTTATACTTCACTTCCTTCCATAACCAAGGGCCAATAGGCCCCCAACACTCACATGTGACTCGTCCTGAGGTGCTTTGGATCTGATCCCTCTATTTTTCTTCGACATGGACTACACAACACAACCTTTTCTTTCTGTTTTGTGCCTCCTCTCCCTCCTTGTGCATATTGTCTTTTTTGTGTCTGGTACCCAATTTCAACTACACTTGGTACCTAGACCATTTTCTCCTTGCCTATACAAAGAGTTGTAAGGCAGTAGGTTGTCATAGTACAACTTTAGCCGACTCTCGTTCACCAATCCTTCATTCCACTCTCCATTCAATGTCTTCAACTGTGCAACTCCTCCTTCTGTCACATAGGTGATCTCGTATGGCCCAAGCCAATGCGTTCTGAACTTCCCTGGGTGGTTTATAAACTTGATGTCATACAGAAGTACTAGGTCACCTTGCTTGAATGCCTTCTTCTTGATATGCCTTCTCTCATTCCTTATGAACCTACTGATGGAATCTTTCAATGAATCGGTCTTCTTCCAATTCAACCAACTGTGCAAGTCTCTCATGAACAGCGTTAGTATCATCCATGTCTATAAATGCAACAATCCTTAAACTTGGCACCAAGTATTCCATCGGGAAAACAACTTCAAGGCCATAAACCAACTTGAAAGGGGTCTACATTGTTAATTTATTGCAAGTGGTTCTATAAGCCCAGAGTACTACTGGTACTCTTAAATCCCAGCCATCCCTAGTCACACTGCAAATTTTCATCAGTGTTGTTTCCAATATCTTGTTGAATGCTTCAACTATCCCATTTTCTTGTGGATGGTAAGGCATACTCTTGTGATGGTGGACTGCAAATTCTTTAGTCAGGACTTCAACTGTCTTATTTATGAAATGTGTGCCTTGATCACTCATAAGGATTTTGGGGCATCCAAACCTGGTTATTAAGTCATCAAATATAAATTGCACATATGTAGTTTCACTACAGTACTTGACTTCTCTTGCTTCAGCCCATCTAGTCAGGTATTATGTTGCAGTGATTATGCACCTTTCTTCTGTGCACTTTCTTGGTGGGTTTATAGGTCCCACTAAGTCAATAGCCAACTTGTCAAATTCTTGTAGGGTCATCTATGGTGCTAATGGAATTTTATCTCTTCTGGATGGTTTCCCGATTCTTTGGCACAAATCATAGGCTCTAGCATATTCCTTAGCATCTCTGTGCAACGTAGTCCATCAAAGGCCATCTCGTAAGACCTTTTGCATAGTTTCTTTCCCTGCATAATGTCCTCCTGCAATGACTTCATGATATTCAATGAGGATTAGTGGGCGTTCTGCTTCCATAACACATCTTCTTAGTATCTCATCAGGTCCCATTTTGTATAGTTGTTCGATGATCACTGAAAAGTCTACAGCGTGCACTACTAACTATTTTTTCAAGGGAATTGTATATGCACTTGGTGCCTTTCCTATTGATAGGAACTGGATGATGTGAAGTGGTCATGAATATTCCTAATGCCGAGAAGCTGTGCATCAAGGTTCTTCTCCATGTTCCAACCTCGACAAGTGGTCAAGGCCTTTGTTCATTCTTCCTAGCTTAACTATGATCTCAAAATCATATTCTTGAAATAGCAGAAGTTATCTGCATATTCTCCCCCCCAACACTGGCTTGTTGACCAGGTATTTCAGTGCAGAGTGGTCTGTGAACATTTTAAAGTGTCCTCCCAATAAGTAGTGGCAGAATTTTTGTAGCGCATACACAATGGCCAATCCTTCTCTCTCTATGGTGGTGTAGTTAATTTTTGTTGTAGATAACCTCTTGCTAGCAAAATCTAATGGATGGTCGATCTCCCCTTCTCCAGGTTTGTCTAGTACTTCTCCCAGTGTAATAGAAGACGCATCGACATGCACATGAAACTCCTTGTTCCAATCTGGAAAAACCAGAATGGGCGCAGTGACCATCTTCCGTTTCAGTGTGTCGAAGCTCTGTTGGCATTTGTCTGTCCAGCCAAACTGGAAGTCCTTCTTCAATAGATTCTCCATCAGTGTTGTAATTTGGGCATATCGTTTAATGAATTTCCTATAATAGCCAGTGTGTCCTAGCGCAGTTTGTAGTTTTTTGACTGAAGTAGGTGGTGGAAAATCAACTATAATTGCAATATTTGATGGATCAACCAACAATCCATGCTTGCATACAATATGGCATAATAGTACTCCAAATGGTGAGAAGAAGATGCACTTCTTCAAATTTAAAGTAATTTGACACTGCCTACATTTATCAACTGTTAGCCTTAGACATTCAATGTGGTTTTTCAACAAACTAAACATAGTCGAGTCATCAAAATATGCTTCTAAAAAATTATGAAAAAATCCTTTGAATGCTTTGACCACCACCCTAGAAAATATAGTTAGGGAATTCTTCAGTCTGAATGGCATTAATGTATATTGGTAGGATCCCCATTCTGTGGCAAAGGTGGTCTTGTGGCAGTCCTCCTTGGCAATCTGGATTTTATGGTATCTTGAAAATCCATCTGTAAAATAATATACCTCCTAGCCTCCCACATTGTCTAATACTTCATCAATGAATGGTGTAGGGAAGGGGTCATGTAGATAGGCGTCATTCAATTTCCTGAGGTCCACACATATCCTGATTTCTCTTGTCTTCTTGTCTTGTACCACCATAGATCCGATCCATTCCAACTCTTTGACAGGTTCAATAATCCCTACTTCCATCATTTTGTCGAGCTCAATCTTCACTTTTTCCTTGTATTTTGGGTTTAATCTATAGGGTCTTTTCTTGATTGGCTTCGCATTTGGTTTCAAAGGTATTATAATCTCTCCCATAGATCCTTTGATTCCCTTCATATAAGTGAACCTGGTTGGAAACAAGTCCCGATATTCGTGCAATAACTCTATAATCTTGTCAATGGTAGCAACATCCCAATAGTCTTCAACATTGACAAGCTTTGGTGTCTCCTCTATCCCAATATTGACCTTTTTTATTTTGATTGGTTTCCCAATAAATGGTAGCTCGAATCCTGGTCCTTCCACATCTCTTTGTCCTTCTATCTCGATGATGTTTAACTTTCTGGGATCATCATCATTGGTATTGATGTTGTAGCAACTCTTCAATTTTTGAAGAGGTGTAGTCCATTCGTCCTCTTCTTGTTCCATAGGGAGGCTAGATGCCTCCTCGAATGCCTTCTATCTCACAATATGTAATTCTTGGTCTACTGAAGGATATTCACTTTCAAATAAAAAGGTGGTTATAAAATTATGAATCATACTTTCCCAAGCTATAGTGACAATGCACAACTCCGCTTGAAGGTACCAGTAGATCGGGGTCATATATAGCATGTTAATGAATCTGTTCACCCATTTGTCTTTATTGATGTCACTCCAGGCCTCTTCCCAGCTTTTCACATGGTCCTTTGGGAAACTTCAACCTGTGTACCTTACTTCGCAGCTTACTACCTGCCAACATTATGTCTTGTCTATAATATTGCTTTTACGTGTCCCCCACCATCTTGCTGGTGTGTCTTTCATGGCCTCATCCATTTACAACAATCATTGTTTTTTTTTTACACTTGCTTCAAAATCTGATAGGAAGGTCTCTAATGGATTCAAACCATCAAATGTGGGTAAATTACTGACTGTTGTGTTGATCCAATGAATTTCTTTGGTTAATCTAGCACATCTTCTGGTAGACACTTCATACATCTAGTTCTTCCAGTTCTCCAACACTTCTTCTAAATATGATCAACATGCATTGTCACTTCACCAACTCAAGTTCCCATCAGTTGTAGGGTTGATGTAATCTTATTGTCTGGCTATTAGTTTGTAGATGTTTTCCAGTTCATATGCATGGTATTCCTCTCTGATGGGCTCTGTATATCGTTGACCCTCATCTGTATATAAAGGTGAAATGACCCTAAGGCCCTCTCTTTCAAATGTCATACGTCTTTTCTTTAAATCAACAACAGTAGAATTTTCAAAGGCCCAATCAATTCCTAGCAATGAAGGGTAAGGGCAGTTATCATCAACAATTTCAATTACCTCAAAATATGAAAAGGTTTTTACTCCTTCGATGTCCACTGGGACATGCTCTAAGCATCCAAATGGGATGAAATATTTCTGATTGGCAATGCAAAGCCTAGTAGGGGAGTAGATCATCTTGGGTTTCCCCATCAGTGCCCACGTCTGCTTCGTCATGACATTAATCTTCGACCCTAAGTCGAGGACCACATAATCTATATCATATTCTCCTATCTGAGCATTCAAGTGTAATTATTTATTTTTCCTTCTCTTATTTCCAATTTGGTGTACTTCCATAGTCATTAAGGGGTCTACCTTCCCTAGCTCATACTATCTAATCAAATTCTGCAACTCTTGTACAATGCTTTTATCTTGAATCAACTTAATACAAGTGCATAGAAATTCCATGAGTTTTATTACCTCTTTTCCTTATTTTGGTGAAGAAGAATGATTGAATGCCTGAGGCATTCCATATTCTTTTATTTCTAGCCATGTTTTTGATGAGGACCCTTGATCTACTTTGAACTCTTTCCTTGCTTCCTCAAATATTTTCCTTTCTTTCTTCACATAAAAAAATCTGGGTCTTTTCTACAGTTTTTCTTATTCCTGAGTCTTCTGCAATCTTCTCTTTGGTCACTCTATCTTGTCCTATAGCAGCACCTCCTCGTGTAATAACAATGACTCTAGGATCAAATCCACAGGGTTCCACCTTGATCAATTGTATTTGTGGGTTCTACTGAGGTCCTCAACTTTCTTGAATCTTAGACAGCAACACAGGGAAATCTTCTATAACATGCTCAAAATAATTGCAATAACTACAAGTAGTGCAAGGGTTCTAACAATCCCTTGCTATATGTCCTGGTTGTGTGCAGTTGTAACAAATTATTTGTCCTCGACCTCGTCCCATTCCTCGTCCTCATCCTCTGTATCCACCTCGAGGATTGAAAGTTCCTCTTCTTGGGGAATTATATTGTGCATTGTTTCCTTCTTGGTGCACTTCACCTTGGATCTTGTATATGTCTCTTGATATTTCATGCATAAGGTCAAAGGACCTACAATCTCTGTCATCATGTCCTACTGACTTACAGAAAGTGAAATACAATTTTTTACAATTTTGGACATACTTTTGCATATAATAGTACTCACCAGGAAGATGTCAGTTTCTACATACTTCGCACCAGGGTAGATTAACTTTCTTTAGGGGGCTTGGTGCTCCTGAGGCCAAGTACTCATGAAACAGGGGACAATGTTTGTTATCATGACCTTCTGATCTGCATCATACACACCAAATATCTTCTCTTTTTTCCTTCCCCTTGTCCTTCTTCATATCCTCGGCTTGCAGAGATAAAATAGTCAGATGGCTCAAGATCTAGCTCATTCTTGAGCTGGACTCTCCCATAGGGTTCGATTCAAGCTTCATGGAAATCTCCAATGCTTCTGACTATGAAGCAATATTCTTATACATCAGGGAAACTCTGATATGTGGTAGAAGAGTAGAAATGAACCATTCCTTGTTATGTTCATCTAGGATCTTAAAGGTCAATCTTCCAGTCAGGGTCTTGAATCTTTGATCGAACTCCTAAACAGGTTCGAAGACCTTTTACTTGATCTCCTTCAGCTTTGTAATACATTGTGACTCCGACTTAGGTTTTTGAAACTTTTCAATCAGCGCATTCTTGATCTCATTTAGTAGTTTATACTATGCAAGTCCTTGAACAAGGTTCATGTACCAACTTAATGCGTGATCCCTCAGTGTGGTGCTAAACTGGTTTCTTTTAACAGCTTCGTCAGTAACATTTTTAATGTTCCATATGGCCTCACACATGAACCAATGTTGATCAGGATCTTCGGATCCATCCCCTCTAAAGATAGGGAGTCTCATCTCATCTTCCATGGAGTTTCCTAGATTTCCTGTCTGAGTAGATGTTGAACTACTAGTAATAGTACTCTATGGATTCTGGTGATTCTGACTGTTCTAATTGCTTAGTGTTTCTGAAACAACAAGAAGATTGATATTACTTACTTCAGTTGTCTACACAGTTCCCAATGTTTCTGGCTCAAACTGGTGAAGTTCTTTAGTGGCTTCTTCCTCCATCCTAGTGGGTTCTGAGTGCTCTTCGTCCATCAGATCTGCCTCTTCTCCACTGTAGAAACCCTCTTCCCTGTAGTTTTTCTTAAACAGGTTCTCTAGGTGAACTCCTATGAATACTTTTCCACTACGCATATGTCCAGCTTCTGTGTCACTGTCACTGTCTGAATTCCTGAACATCAGCCTATTCATATCCAGTCAGTCTAATGTGTCTTCAAGATGTGGTTTTCATGCAAGAGCATATTGATTCTTAACTTCAAGAAATGCAAAAATTTCCCTCTATGTCCTTTGAAAAAGTATCTCTCGACTTGGTTGTACGATTCTACTCTGTCAACAACAAATTCAGTGATATACCCTCCAATGGTACTATCAAACCAATGATCTACTACTCTGGATATGGCATTATCAGCTCTCTTAATCATCTGGATTAGCACCGGTGTCCAAACCATAGGGGGTCTAGATATGATCTCGAACTGTGTGTCAGCGAACCTAGCCAACCACTCAAACAACTCCTGATGGATTCCTTCAAAGAAGATCATGTGGATGTCGGTGAAATTGTATCTTTGTAGCCAATATTCAGTACTCAGCTTAGGGTTTTTGTTTTGATCTTCAGCAAAGTCCCTCTCTTGATCCTCTATCCAATTTTGAATTTCTGTCTTCGATGGGAACCACCTTGAAATTCCCTTACACAGATTCCATTCCCACCAATAGAACCATTTGTTGGCATAGGAGCAGACCCAAGGTTCACTCCAAGAGTGCACCAACAAGCCCTATATACTATCCCTTTTGGAAACACTTGTGAAGAAGATGCAGTCTCACCTGAAGTAGCTATGAAGGAGTGGCAGGACATAAATGTCTACAACCAGGGGAATATCAAGTGGATCCAGTACAACATCAACTCAATATGCATCTAACACTTATCAAGCTAGCTCATAGATTTGATCTAACACGACAATGCAAATAACAATATAACAACGACAGAGATCAAAGCATCAATCACACACTCAACAAGAGATGTATGTGGTTCACCCTCTCTCTAGGGCTACATCCACATAACTATGCTTATGATATATTAAGGTAAATCATATAGTTCTTGTCTACATTCTCAGCCAGTAGATCTTCTTTATTCTCTCTCTTCCTCTCCCCTTTCTACGCACCCAGCTATAGGAACTGATCTTCGCACCTAGCTGAAGATATTATAGTACCAGAAGGGTCTCCACTCAGCTCTTCTCCCTCACAATACAATGATCTCTCACACAAATATATGACTAGATCAAAAACAACATCATAAAAACATGTACCCCCGCAACCCAGGTCCTCTTGGCATTTATTTATACATTACAATACCTCACCAACAGCCTTAGGTCGAAACCTAGGTGTCAAAACCCTAATTACAAAAACCCTAGGTGTCTAAAACCCTAGGTCAACTTGACATGATTTTCCCGGGCTTCGCCAGCCTGTCTTTCCTGTCTTCCTGCATGGTGCTCCAAAGAATCCAATGATAGATTTTTCCACCTGTTGAGCTGTCCTCAGTCCATCTTCCTTTTTTTCCTGTCATCCTTGGTCTTCTTGTCCAACAAATTGCTTTTTCGTACTTCGCTCCATCTTTTATACTCTTTTTCTCACTTCGACCCAATAATAGTTATTGTGTCGTCCGCGAAGCTCTCTTTTTTCCTTTTCTTCTTTGTACTTCGCTTCCTTCCATAACTAAGGGCCAACACTTACTAATCACATTTTCATCTCTGTGTCTTTGGCCTAATGTCGACTCCATGTTGCTCTCAACTAAACCTTTGAAGCATGCTTTATATGCAAGCCTTGTAGCACTTTGCCTCTACGACCTAACACCTTGACCCATGGAGGAATTTTCCCTGAGTGTCCTTTTCATGCACATGTCTCCTTTCTCTAAGAATTAGTGTGTTCCTTGCGCCTGAAACTAGTATGCTTTCTTGCGGCACTCGTTCCTCCTTTGTAACGTAGCATTCTTTTATTCTTTTTCAAGATCTTTAGAAAATTGAAAAAGACAAAAAAAAATCAAAAAAACAAAAAGAGGGGACATGAAATATGTATTATTTTTGGTCAACACAATGAGTCGCCCTTGGAAAAATCACATCCTTTCATTTGTTCCTCAAGAATTGGAATCTAATATGACCTTAGGAAGTTGTTCTCACTACATAGAGGTGTGTCCTCATTTGTTTGGTTACTCTTCCAAACACATGGAGAGTTTGTATTGCCTCTTGCATCGTGAACTTATGTCAATGTCATGTTGTTGAGTCTGATCATAATTTTTTATTTTGTCCAAGGGAAGTTTCACCCAACCCGAGTCGGCCTTCCTACAATTTTTCTCTTGACCTCATGAGTTGGCCATCCTGAGAGTCTAGTCAAGTAATTTTCAAAATTGGCGAAGTTCTTTACTTGATCATAGAGATCCTCTTGTATTTTCCCAACAATTCGTCAAAGACCTTAGGGTAGTGATTTATGCACTACCATTATAATCCTACCTGATTTTTGAAGATATTGAAGTTGTTGCTCGAGCTATGAATACCTCATCTTCAACCATTAGGCATTATTGGCTTCTTGAATATGGATACTATACTTGTATATATTTGATTTTGAGATGTATATCCACTATGTATTGCTCATGGCTATAGTTTATATAGTTATATGACATGGATCTGCAGTGAATTTGATTGGAATCCATGATTTATCTCATCCCGAGCATGGGTATTCTTGCCTCAAGGAGACAATTGTTATTTTGCATATGGCACCTCCTGAACTCTGGTCCTGGGCTCACTCAACTTCATACATTGGTGGATATTTTGTAGTGTACTTCGACCATCAGATGCTCTTATGACCTCACAAATTGGGGGGCATATGTTATAACCCTAAATTTCTCTACACATGCATACATGGTCTTGGCCCTCTTACTTGCATTTTTTTCCAAAGCATTGTTGAGTTTCTCTTCTTAAAAAACCATTTTTTTGAAGATGTACATGCCCTGCACCATTACTGGTTGCGTACATATTCTTTTTTCACCACTACATCTCACGTACATATGCATGTTGCACCATTACAACCTGCGTATACTTGAAAAACTTGAAGGAATTCATTGATATTATGGGTTATTGGGTAGTTTTCCAATTAATCCACCTACTATAGCTTGCCACCGAACTGAATAACCATCCTTTTTTCATATAAAAGGAGGTTTTGGGGTCTCATTCCAAAGCTAAGCATAATAATAGTGAAACTCTGCCCGATTTCACTTCCCCTCCTTGCCCAAGATATTGCATCCTTTTTGTGAGAATTTCCTCAACATTCCCTCATTATCCCCTTCTCCCTCCATTTAACCCATTCACTTCCCAATAAGAGATCACAAGGTTGAGAGGAGAGGTTTATACAAAGGTGTAATTGGAGCTTGGTGAAGAGGAGCCCAGACCAGGTTCACGGAGCGGTAGCCGACTTTGATTGTAAAGATATAATCATTGTGTTATTAATAAAATAATTACTTTTCATGTCCCAAATGATGGTGTCTTGAATACTTTTGTTGATCTATGTGACATTCTAACATCTAACCCTAACTTATATATGGAATATCATTCTCGTAGTTTTTTGTTTGTCAATATTTGGATGCAGGTTAGCCCTGGGTGGAGGTGTGCAGTCAATGAACCTTCCAAGCATGATCAGGTCATCACCAGATGTGGGATTCGAGGCATAGTTACCTTATCTCCTTTTTCTTGCTTTCTTCATATGATTTTTGGTATGTTTTGGTTATTTTAGATAATTAATTGACTTTTAGATGGTTAATCGATCTACCTACATTTTGAACCCTGGTGTAGTCATAGGGGGGTTTTTTCTGGTATAAGGTGAGGCCAAGAATGATGGTGCATCAAATGAACGAGGCACAATATCATAATCATGACAGGACTAACAAGGACACTCAAGCCTATAGTCATTACAGATGGCATGGACGCCAAAATGAAACAAGGATCTACCTAGGGCATCCATGTAAAGGTAGGCTCTACAACCTAATTACGACACTTCTAGAGAAACAATGAAGGTTCCATGTTGCACTTCAGTGGGATCGATCCTATGGAAAAGAGGAAAAAACAACAAGATGCCAAAAGTGAAGGTGAAATCCTAACTTATATGCAAAAATATCAAAAAGATGACTTTTACCAAAGGATACCAAAAGTGACCCATCCTCAAAAGATTACCAAGACAAAAGAAAAAGTGTATCATAACATCCAATAAGAAACTCGAAATCAAAACCAAATGATTTCTAAGCCAGGAAACGATAAAGGGGGTCAAAAAGGTGGCAAAAAGGGAAAAACAGTCTATAAATAGAAGTTGACAACTCATTTTCACCATTACATTTTGAAAATTGACCAAAAGGAGAAAAAATACCCTTTCCTAAAAAAGTTGATTTTGGGAGCTTCAGTGGACGAAATGAACTTCCACATGGACCAAGTAAGTACAAATGCCTCCCTCTTGCAATTCAATTCCTCTTCTATTCATTTATTTTTATTTTGGGTGGGGCACGTCCTCCTAAAAAGTGTGGCCCTGCATGTATGCATCATGTCCAAGGACAACCCACTTATGTACTCAAGAAGAAAACGCTCTTCATGTGTACATATGCAACTGAGGCCAAAAAAACCCACGTACACCCTCAAAAGCTTGGAAAAAAAATTAAAATGCAAGAGCTAACTCCCTTTTATTTTCCATGGAATAGGATATATGTCCACTAGAGGGAGAGGGAACATGAGTACATTGATGTATTTTTCAAAGAGGACCATGCTGCCATTGCTGCATTGAAACAATGTGGGTTGTGGAAGTTCTTTCAGTGTTCGTTTATGAGGGCACAACCCAGGCTACTGAACGCCCTAGTTGACTACTGGCATCCAGATGTAGAGGCCTTTATGATAGATGGATAGTTGTTGACTCCAATGAATGAAGATATCTACTTCCTGACTGGGCTCTCAAGGAGAGGGGAACGATTCAATATGCGGAATTCCCCCCTGGGCCTTCTAACATTGAGGACTACATTCGGATGTATTGTGAGGCTGACACTGAGAAGGTAGGTTCGTAGGTGCCAATTCATAAGATCATGAATTTGTCTCTTAGATTTATCTTATTACTTATTGGTTGGATTACTAGATTTGTGGTCCTTCAAAAGGATTCTCGAGCACACATGCATTGTGCTATTCAGTGCCAGGAGGCACAGATATTTGACTAGAGTACAACCATTCTCACATGCATGAAAAGACAGTTGAAAGAGTGTTAGCTACGCAACAACAAAAACTTCGGGTTTGGCACTATTCTATTCTCATTCTTCTTCTTCGAGAGTGCCCAACCTTAGTCCTAGAGAGACTGTGTGGGGGCAAGTGGCCTCCTTCCCAATATTTTTCATATGGGAAGAATTCTTTCCATGACAGGGGGGAGGGAAGACCATAGAGGCCTTCGATGACACATTTTTTGACTAGAGGGCATGACAGATTCTAGCGATAGAGGACTACCCCTATGTTGGAATCAACTTTTCCAGGGGTTTGGACATGTCCATGCCTCCCGGAGAGGTGTGAGGAGAGATAGATAACATGTTTTTTTAATGTTATTTAGTTTTTTTAAATTGTTTTCACATATATCATTTTTATGTGTGTATTAGAGTACTGACTTTCGTGTATCTGTTATGTACA
>WSFP011485637.1:0-15537 GCA_009831015.1 Picea engelmannii | reverse complement strand
CGTGTATCCATCTACAATTGATTGCCAAATTTCAAATCCATGTGCCTGTATATATGTTTTCATCCTTATTCTCCAAAATCCATACTTTTTTCCATTGAACTGTGGTATTCCATTTTTATACAAGTTGTTTCTCTCCATGATCTACCTTTCAATGGTTAAACTGATTTCTGAAGGAACCTGCTCTGATACCAATTGTTGGATTACTGAGAGGGGGGGGGGTGAATTGATAATAGAGAAAGTTAATCCCTTTTAACCATATAATCCAAGTGTTATATCAATGTAGCATTATCATCCAATAACTGTAGAGTAAATAAGCAATGAACAAATTAACAATCATACACATACACAGTACACCGGTGTTTTACGTGGAAACCCAAAGCAGGAGAAAACCACATAATTCTTTTTCTCATATGTCTTGGAGAATTACATTCATTGGAAGCACCAACTTCCTTTGTTTTCTAGATGCAACTGGAAGGAGGTTCCAACCCCCTTGTTTCTCAGGCTACAACCCGAGGGAAGCTCCAAATCCCCTACTCTCAGGCTACAACCTGAGGGAAGCTCCAAATCCCCTAATCTCTGGCTACAACCAGAAGGAGGCTACAACCCCCTATGTTTTCTACCTACAACCACCTATCATTTTCCTATCCAACCACCATGAAGTAGAAGTAGAATGACGGAACCAATGCCACACTATGAATGTGAGATATACCACCGTAAACCTGTACCAATAAACCTGAACCATGCATTACCATAAACAAGTGCATCAACCATGCACTGACCTGTACTAAACAACCTGTACCATAAAAAAGTGCATCCAACCATTTACCAAGTATGTGCCAATCATGTGTCAACTACTCATCAACTATGAATCATCAATATGTAACAACATCATCAAATATACACCTCATGTATGTGCCAACTCATCAACTACTTGTCTCAACTATGTACCCAACATGTACCTTAACCAAAATCCCTCATCAATTTCATCATCCAAATATGATTTGTAACTCTGTAATAGACTTGGTGTATATCATCACATACCTACAAACCTTCCTTAACTTTCACAACAAGAGACTAGCATTTTCATCAAACTTTTCTTTAGTCTCACATGACTAGTTTGGTATTAGTCAACAACACTAACTTGAAATAATCATAACTATGTACCTGTAATGAATAAAGATCTAAAAATAGTACACAATGTTCTTCAATTTGTTTTATGCAATTCCTCCAGTTTTCACTACTTGGAACCTCTCAGAAAAGGAGTTGTAGAAAAAATGGCATACCTTGTTGAATTCTGGTTTATTCTAGAGAGAGACCTTGTAGAGCATGCCCCGCACAGAATATTTGTTGAATCGATCTGAAAATTTTACATAGAATAGTACATACTATACTCTAACCAACACATTTCATCTTACTGAATTTGGATCTGTTATGAAGAAGTTATGACGTTTTTACTCAAAACACCTGTTTTAGACTAGTTTCAGGGCTAACCACAAACCCTATTTTCCATGGAGTATAAATCCACAGATACAACAAACCACAAGATGAAATTGTTACCACATATACTTGGATAGGTTTCCTCAATGGCCTATCAATTTCACGGTCTGAATCATTCTAGAAAAAAAATTATTGCAAAAATGGTGAGATGACCTATAAATAACATACCTTAGAAAACATCATCAAAAGAATTTATCCTCTCTTGAATTCCGACCTTCTTTTCTTCACCTTCCCTCTGAAATTCGGCTTAGATATCCTTTGGTTACCTCAGTCACCTATAGGTATTCAATATGCTCAAGTGTGATGTAAAATGAGAGAGCCTTGCCTCTTATTTATACTCTCCAAGTAGCTTCCTTAGAAGCATCTTCTAGGTCACTTTGCCCACTTTCCTTATTTTAGGGTTAACCCACTTTTAGTTTCTCCATTAAATTTATTAAGATATTTTTTATTCACTTTGAGTTATAATACACTCATCACTTCACTTTATTATTCACCTTCTAAAATATCTTAAACCACTTTGACTACTTTGACCTTTTGGGGCTTCTAAATGACATATGAGGGTCCTCCAACTTTGTAAGGCCATAACTCTCAAACTGGGAGGAGTTATGTGACGTTTCAAATACCACAAGAAATGGGATGAAATGCAATATCAATATAGAATAGTATTACCTTAAAATATATTAAAACTCATACCATTATACATGAAACAACCTTGGGTCCATTACCCAAACCTTTGTGCTACCAGAATTCGCTACCGGACTTTCTTCAAGGGTTGACATCAATGACAACCAACCTTAATCAACATATATAAACACTTGTATATGCTTATTTCTATTGCATGTGGGATATATCCCATGAGTAATTTTTTAAATAAAACACAGTGTACAAGAGCATATCACAGGTGTTGGCAGGTGTTGAAAAGAGTTAGTCGTCGAGCTACCAGATGTCAGATTGATGATGCAGATGCCAACAGAATTATGCATGGGTTGCCATGTCAACATGGAAGTTTGTTTTTGAGGATTATTTGGATGGTGATCCACCACCTCTTCTCATTTTCTCCATCGATTCTATATGAAATATATGCCAACACATAGGAGTGCCTCTCCACACATTTTGTCTAAACAACATAGTCAAAATGAGAAGCCCTGGTTGGAGATCAAGAATTTACACCAGAGAAGTATCTCATCTGCATTCAAGGTTAGCTTCAATATTCTCAACATGATGGAGATATGATTGTATGAATATAAATGTACACCCACTGCCACTTCCTCCCTGCAGTACTAATCTTTCGTTCCTTCTCCTTTATTGCCATTTTCTCCATGAGCAGTTGTCCAACGTAGTCCTAGAATAATTGAGACATTAGTTTCCCCAGGTCAATGGAAAATAGAAAAGCTTCTTGGTACTAGCACATTTGGCACTGTCTATGTAGGTTTTAACAGAGAAACCTAGGATATGTGCGCCATGAAAGAGGCCCCTTTGGTTCCTAATGATTCCAGATCTTCTGAGAGTATCAAACAACTGGATCATGAAATCAATATTCTCGGCAGGTTGGAACATCCTAATATTGTACAACACTACACCAGTGATAGTCAGGAAGATGCCTTATCATAAGCTTAGGCAAAAAAATCTTTGAAACCTTTGAATTTAAGAGAACCTCTAAATTACTTTAGAGACTTGAGTGGAATTCAACAAAAGACTATGCAGAATGTTGAAGAGATTGGAATGGATGTAGATGAGGAGAAACTGACTCTGAAATAATTAAGAAGCAATGAGGTGCAAACACATAAAGTTTCACTTAGTGGAATGGACACCGAAAAAGGGATTATGTTAATGCTTCCATTGATGCTTCAAAAACCAGCTACTCAACAATTCCATCTATGAAGCTTAACAAGAGAAAGGATCCATGTGATAGTTTTAAAGACTTCAAGAACAAACTGTGGAGGACCATATTGACAATCATGCATCCAAGAACAAATATTTTGACTGTGATTTAGAGCCATCAAAAGTATTTCCTTCTGTGTTATTGGAGGAATCATCAAAACCAGATCTAACCGGAGTTTTAGTTTTTACTAATGCCCCAAATAAGGTCACAAACAAATATTTTCTTGGTCCTACTTCTATGAAGTTAATGGCAAGCCAAATTGTAAAAGTTGTTGGCTTATGGTGGAAGTTTAGAGACACATGAATAATGGGTGAAGGTATATCTAAATTTTCAAATGGAGTTTTGAATATTAACCTAGTTACACCTCTCATATGTTAGAACATGGATGGCCATTGGACAACTCCCAATGACATTATTTTTGGATCTTTTTCTTCAAGGACACATGATAGGAATGATGATATCAGTATGTCAAGGCCCATCACATCAAGTGGCAATCAGAATTCATAATATGCATAGTCTCTGCACAAAATTTTATATTAGTCCATTGATAATGTTGCCATCTTAATTCCTACTATAAGTTCTACCAGATTAGCAGAGTTTGTCCTTTACAAAATTTTTCCCTTCAACATTTAATTCAACACACTATAATGATGAGGAAATGGGTTACCTCAGAATGGAGTGGAAAGATGTATGGGTGAAACAGATAAATAATGTCAATGGAGATACTCAATTTGGGAGATCTATAAAGGCAGCTAATAGACAACTTATTTCTTCAAAATTATGAAGAAACGAGTCTTATCAGTTGAAGCAACTCAACACTAAATTATGACACCTTTTGCAACCTTGTGCTAATATCCAAAACCTATGCAAGGTATTAAAGCAACTCAAGTTAATGAAAATAGATTATACAACTAAGTTTTGCAGCACAAAACATTGCCTGTATTGCAGACAGGCGCTGCGAAATATGCTACAAATTCCCGAGGTGCTGCAGAATGTGCTACAAATTCCTGTTCTGGAGGTTTCAAAGGATTAGTGGTTGCCATGTATCAATATGTTTCATGCCAGTTGTTAGAAGGTCAATTATGAGCTGGAGGGCCACTTGTCCAAGGGAGAAGCACTCTAAAAGGATAGTTCATCAACATAAAGGAATGTTAGGGGTGTGGCCAACATGACCCTTGTTTTTAGAATTTAGTTATCTTTTGTTATCCACATGTTGCCTTTTCCATTTTGAGGGCAGAGGATCCCATGATAGGGTGGTTATTCGAATGATAGTACTGTCATTGACAATGACAGATATAAAAAGACTATTGTAAGTCTGATAGAATTTTAGAATGAGCTAGGGGGAAGCGGGATTTTGACCTAGAGGAATTCAGAGTGGTTATCACTGTGTTCTTTCTCTCTCTGTGTATTTTTTTCAGACTTGTGATTCCATATCAATAGAAGATCAGACTTTCCTTTTAAATTTCTTGTTTTCCTTTGTGTACTAATGTTTAATGAGTGACTGATTTACTCTTGTTCTTATTCATATGATGATTGAATGAGGTCTTTGTTCTTTGCATTGGTGATGTAGAATTTGTTAATACATAGATTTTTACTATGAGTTGATTCTCTTAAAGTGCTGGAAGTATCTCTGACATGTTTAGATCAAAATACTCTTTTTCTCATTCATTTATCAAGCATGTTGTCCAATATGAAGTTTCTAAGGCCACTTTTGCTGAAGGATATAGTTGGGAATGTGTACAGTAGATAAATTTGATTGTCCTTATGGTCAAATCCATGTGACTTTAAAGCTTATCTTTCAAGATTAAATTTGAATTCTTTACATGTTACCAAACTCACCTGATTATAGTTTAGGGTGACTCTTGGAATGATAACAACTAGCATGTAATCTACTTCAATTGTTGTTGTATTTTTGATATAAAAATCTTTTGTAGACAATTTTTCCATGTCATACAACATCCTTAATTGACAAGCTTTCAATCACATTAAGAACTTAGTTCTATGTCTCTATAACACAAATTCATTCTTAAAAAGCTATTGTTAATGACAAATTTATTCTAAAAAACTATCATTAATAGCAACGAGCATAATAATAGTATAATGAGAAAAAATGAAGAAGGAAAAAATTAATTTAAAGACAAAAATAATTCTTAAACGGTTGATATTTTTGGAGAAACTTTTCGACTTATAACATAGGCTCAAACAACCTCTATTGACCAATGTAAATAGCAAATATTCTATCAAATAAGATGAAAGCAGTAACATTGAAACAAATTCCCAACTTAGACAATATAACTTAGGCTTGAATTGTATGAAAATGGAAAAACTCATATGCATAGATCTTTTTTAGAAATTCCAAGATGTCTCTTATGAAAACCTCAATGTTTATGATTCCAAAGATAACACAACACATTATACGTCTTAAATTTAAAGTTAAACCATTTAAACAAAAACAAAGGCCAAAACGCCCACATTAGAACTTACTATAAAAAAGAATTAAGAGAATTTTTGGATGAAAATATTATTTTCTCAATTAGACACTCAACTGCAGTTAAACTAGTTGCTAAACATAACATTGGGGTGGGGTGGAAGGGATAGTGTGGGTGGGGGAGTGGCTGGTTCATGGGTTTTTTTAAGTAAAATGGTGTTTAAAATGTGTCCATTCATGGATTTGAATTAACTTTATTTTAAGAATTTATCACATATTCATCTTATTTTTTTGGTGTCATTGATAATTTGATTTATAATTATTTATTAAATATTTATTTTATTTTTATTGAAAATCATTATTGATAATTAAGATTTTTTTATTTCTATAAAATTATAAATTCCCCTAATTCAATTGTTCACTATTATACTAAAATATATATTAAGAAAATTAAATATTTATATATACGTTTACATAGTATTTTCCAAACTATTTGAGTAACTCATTTTTTTTTCCATGGAAAAAAAAAGCATAATTTTATTCATCCAAAGAGAACCAAATTACATTTTGTAAGTGCCTTAAGCACAACCCAATCAAGGGTAAAGAGTTTAGAAAAATGGAATCCCGAATCGGCCCAAAAGCAAGATGAAAAGCCATAATGCAAGATACAATGTTTAAAGATGGAAAAGTAAAACAAATACGCCAGAAAAGGACCAAATACAAGAAACCCTGTCACTAAAAAGAACACTGGAAAAATAATCCCAACAAAAATCTAGAAGCCGAATGGACCAGGTCAGAGCGGTATGAAGCTCTCACATCAAAAGAACTAGATAACAATGTCACCATTAAAGACCCTCCCCCCAAAAAACACCAGCTAAAAGAATCCCATAATTTGCACGCCCTCAGAAGGACCTCAAAGTGCCTTGGCTCCAGACACTACATGCCCAAGGAAAGGACCTCAAATCTCTGACCATACCTCCCGATTGATATGAAGAAGAGAGATTCGAAAATAACCACCAAATGGAACCAGATCTGAAACCAACGAAACCGAAGAGAGGAACCACAAACCCATGAGAGAAAAATGAGTGGGAGATCAAAGCATGTATCATGATCTGCACACAAGACTGGCGAATCCACCATTAAATGAAATCCTCACCCAAATCCATGTACACGATGGCCGATCCGCTGATCCACTTGATGCATAACCCAAGATGCACTAGGTAAAAATGAGAACATGATTTGCAAAACGCAACACCCACCACCATCCACCGTAAAGAACTGCAAAACCCACTACGCACACATCTGAAACAAAGGCTCCACTGGAACGACGGTCAAAGGAAAATGATGTCAACATACCCAAGCCAAACCATACTCCACGACACAAAAAAAAGTGAAAGAGTCCACCTTTGCAGACATACGCAGGAAGCAAAGTTTTTGGGTTGTGGATAGGAGAACCCTAGTTGTAGCCCCCGATCCTCCTCCCTATGATTTTTCTTTCTTGTGAATAACCCCTTTCTAAAAATACAATGGAATATTTGATTATGTGTTGATTTTCACAACTTAAACAAAACATCGTAAAAAAACAACATTATTGATAATTAAGATTTTTTTATTCCCATACAATTATAAATTCCCTAACCCAATTATTTACTATTATACTAAAATATATTAAGAAAATTAAATATACATATATACACTTAATATTTGAAATATATTAAGAAAATTAAATATGCATATATACACTTAGTGTTTTCTTAGTATTTTTCAAAGTATTGAATAACCCCTTTCTGAAAATACAATGGAATGGAATATTTGATTATGTGTTGATTTTCACAATTTAAACCAGGCATCATAAAAAGAAAATTACCACTTTTCACCAACATAATGAATTTTGCAGTTGGTTATAGGATATGATAAACTTTCAATATTAGACGTATACTTAGGTCCTTGCAGTGGAATGAGATATATTGAAAGCCTATTGAAAGCCGCATTCACTTGCATGAAGTGGGGCATCTTTACTTATAAATACATGTTTAATTAACATGTGCGAATTTTTAGAATGCCATGCTGATTACTTTTTGTGGGTTAATTAGCTATTGTGTTGTAAGAGCATGTTTGATTTCATAGAAGGTAAGATTATGGGACACGTGATATCAAAAGAAGGCATTTAAGTAGATGTGGAAAGTATTGAATAAATCAATGATATTGTTTTGCCTCATAATAAGAAAGAGGATGAGGATGTTTTTTAAAAATAATTTTTATAAGAAAATTCATTTCATATATTTTGTTGACATTGTAAAGTCCTTAAACACATGATAAATAATCATACATAATTTAATTTGAATGTAATTTTTCAAAATGTAGAAAAATAAATTAAAAATTTGATATTTGTTGCTTTGGTACAGAAAGTTTTGACTACAATTATTTTATTTTGTTTATACCCTTGTTTATGAGTGCTTGAGAGTAGCTATTTTCACATAGAAGAATATTGAGAGGAATGAACCCTTGATTCTTTTATGAGTTCTATCTTAAATGGATATGAATTTAATTACTTAGTTGTAGAGAAATATGCATATGTATTTGTGAAAATAATATATATTTTTAGAACTTATATCTTGAAGAGACAAATCATCATTTTAGTTCCTCACCCTAGTTTTAGATACATTTTTATAGAAAATGAATTAGGGTTAAAATATGAAAATTGGATGGAAATCATTCAAGAATATGACTTGGACATTAAGCCTATAAAACTAGTTATAGGTCAGGGCCTTTTTAAGGTAGTTACTAAAAATCCATGCGATGACGATGAACCAAGGGCATTGGTGGCCATTTTTCTAGTGATACTACTACTTAGAAGGTCTTAAGAGTAGGGTATTCATGACCCACTTTGTTTCATGATGCTTACCAATTAGTGAAATCATGTTATAAAAGTCATATTTATTCAAGGAAATAGACAAAAACAACTTTTCATTTGCATATAGTGAGTGTTGATCATTCCTTTGAACAATGGGTGTTATCACATGACTTTATTTTGCATGTAACAACTAGTACTAACACTAGAGTGCATTTACACGTGGTATATTTAGTCTGGAATTGAATAAATGTCCCCAAACTTTGGTAAAATATGCAATTGTACCTGATTTATTTGACTGTCATGCTTAATTCTTCGAGAAATGCATGACCACACTCATAATAATGTAAAATCCACATGGTCCCCTTGAACAGAGTCATACTTGGTCATTGCACATGCCAAGGTTGATTTGATCAAATTTGATCATCTTTGGTACACCCAAAGCACAAATATTTTGGAAATCTTCTAAATAATGGACTATTTCCTTATGTAAAAGCCCTAGAAGGATCGAAAGGTTATATAAAATCTCTTCACGTGGGATTGATGTCTTTTTGTCATTTGTGTATTGAATTTATGAAAATGTGACCTTTAGATCATATCTTGGTCTTATATAGTATATGGCGTGTTCTTTTCTTTCCATTAAAAGGTTTCCCAATTTGCATCCTTGCTTCCATTAGCCCAATTTTATTGTGGGATATTGAAGAAAGGAGGATTGGTGAATACATTGAAGACCATTGAACATAAGTGAGCCTTGAATATGAAACTATGTGTGGCTTTTATGCATGGACTACACTCTTTTATCACTGACACCCATATGGTAGTGTGCATTAATTGAGGAAACACAGATGGTCCCATTTTTGGACATTGCTGTTGCATATTTTCCTTGTGATAATGAAATAGCACTTTTGTTTATTTTTTTCTCACATAGAAGAACTCCTATCCTATTTTTTTGTGCATTGTTATGTGATTTAAAGATGAAATAAAAATTATTTTCAGAGAATTTTTTTTTACCTTGTTGGTTGTTGTTTGTTTATTTCTAAAAATCATAATCATAGAAAAGAGAAGAAAGTTTAAATTTTCCAAACATTGTTCCTTTAGTCTTTCTTTTCAAGGATTTATTTCCTACAATGGGCACATCAAGGGTGCACATTCCACACCATGTTAAGCAACATAACCTAAAATTGATTATCATAATAAAATAAGCCTATACTTTTTTACTTTTGGTCTTCAACACCAATAGTAGATTAGGATAGGGCCTTGATTTTTAGGCAATGTGGTAGTTTCAAACTCCCCAAGGCCTATCAAATTGAAAAATTAGGCTTGATTAATTAGAAAAATACCTTTGTAATATTATGTGTAATCGAGAATATTCTTATCTCTTGGTTGACAATGGGGTGTGCAGTTGGAGCTGAAATCATGTGCGATGAGGATTTCTTACATTGCCCTCTCTTCATGTGATGGAATTAAAAGTGCTCATCCAATGTTGATGGATTACTCAACACCATACTGATAATCAACATCAAGAAATTCACTTGAGTACAAGTAACTTCACCCTACCCAACCATGCAACTTGAAGATGAAGCTTAATGGCTTGATTTAGGTTTCCACTCCAATGTACTTATTCATTGGCTTGCAGTAAGATATCCTATGGTAGGAAAGAGTGACCCTTGGTTGATATCCATTGGATTTCATCACCTTTAATGGCATACATGGGGCTTTTGAAACTATTGTTCTTACATTCACTTGTATAACCTTTCGCTACATAGATTTAATAACTAAGAGTCTATGCACATTTGGAAGGTCTCTTTTGATATGTATTCTTGAGGTTTAATAATTTGTCATACGGGTGTGCTTTTTTATTGTATAAATTAAAATTAACACAATTAGAGACCTAGACAATTCATAATGAATTTCGACATAATTGTTGTGGAAAATATTAGATGTTCTCTTAGACTTCAAGGAGCGTCTCCTCCATTTGGGATTTACCCCCCTCATAGATAGAGTCCTAGCAATTCTACACAAGGATCCAACATGTTTGGTCCTAGTGATTGTGGATATTTAGGGGGTAACTCTTTTAGATAAAATGCTTAAGAAGAAGGACCCCCTCCTCCACTTGGGGGGTGGATGGGGTGGGGGGTTGTGTGGTGGGGCACAAGACTTAGAATTTTATATCCAATGTTAACCTTCTAGATTAGTTATGGTTAAATAATTATCACATTAATCATGATGCACATTGGCTACCAATGCCTACAAAATTGCCTCTAGAAAATTTTAAGTTTGAGGAAAAACATGGAGAAGATCTGATGTAGTTAGTGATGAGTAGGCTTGAAAACAAAATAAACACATATGGACTATCATATATACTCATAAATAATCAACCATTCATTGTAAATGAATTAAAGCAACCAAATACTCCTTTGATCATACACATTGGTTCCTCATAGAACTTATTCCTCTCTCTTATTTAAATCAATAACAATTATAGAATCAGTTATAAACATTTAGTCCACTCAATGGGTAGCTGGAAAAGAATGCGCCTTTGAGAATCTCTATAAGTCTCCTCTTAGCATTTGTTCCTCTCCTATTATTTCTCTAAATATAGAGATGTTGACAAACGCCCTCTAATGAATTTATTTCTACAATTATTTCTGTACGAGTAGACATGGGAGATAGATGACATGTAAGAGTGCTATGTGGATGCCAATGTTCTCCATGTCTTGATTTTATTCTTTGATACTCTAATCTACTAAATGTAATAGTCTTTCTAAGTATACAATTAATTTTATCCCTATAAATTAGGATCATAGATGATAATATGTTTTCATCATTCTCCCCTAGTTTAAAGAATTATGGGCCTCTTGGTTTAGATATTTTATGTATATATTATTATTGTTGTTATTATTTTCATTTACTCTATTGATCAAAATAAGACTCAATTTTCACATTATCATGTTCCTTTGTTATAAACAACCATTTCTTCAACCTCTCCACATCGAGACAACAACTTGCTTGGTCCTTTACTGATCCTTCCATTATCCAACCACATTATGAATGAGGTATTCTTCCACTATAGCCATGCTTGGTGTTGGAAATATTGTCATTGATGTTAACAATCAATGTAATGATTTGGTGTTAATGATGAATTACCACAGATGAGATTGTCATTGATGTCAACAGTCGAAGTGATGATCTATAATGATGAAGTATATTGGATGAGATTGTCATTGATGTCAACATGTATATCAGTCAACAAAAGATGTCAAACAATGTGCAGAGATCAAAGGAACAAACAAGAGGAGCGAACAATATAAAGATATAAGCTCATAAGGAAGAGCGCATTGCATAGTATATCATGTAACAGAAGAAGCGAACATGTTGAAGCAATTCGTGATTATTTTTGATCACGATAGGATCAACAATCCAATGATAAAAGCTCAGGAGGGTTAGCGATTGAGGATCAAAGATCAGGAGAACTGGTGACTGACTATATTAAAGCTTAGGAGAGTTAGTGAATGAAGAGCCTCGATAGCCCTCTGATCAGAGTGAAGAAACCTCAGTAGCCGTCTGATCAAAATATTGACCGTGTTGATCATCTAAGTATTACAGATGACGGTCATATGGGTGACCGTGAGCTTAAGGATTGTTGGAATATCGTGACCATCGGATCATGTTCGAGTGGAAGGAAACATGGCGAGGGATCAACATTTCGCTGACTGAAAATTCAAAGGAAGGAGGTTCTCTAACCTTTGAAGTCATGAAACGCAAAATCACGATGAGAGCTAAACCATTGGATCACAGATGATTGTGGACCGTTGATCGTTCCAAAATCATCGGGACCATCCATTGTCAAGGAGGGCACATGGCGAAGGGTCATCATTTCACTGACTCGAAGAGTGAAGAAGTTAAAGAGCCATTCGTAAGAATTCATGAAATGTGAACTCACGATTTGATCATAATCGTCGGTTGGAAGGAGAACACGTGGCACTAGATCAACGAATTCGGGGATTCCTGATTCGGAGAAACAACGATGAGAGTTGTTCGAAATCCTGAAACATGAAATTGTGAAACACTCAGGCATTGAGCCCTGGTTCATAACTCGAGGTCACATGTGAGATGAGCCTTGGAAGAGGAGCTATCACCCTTAGCATGGATTTCGTCATTTCGGAGATCGAAAGATTGGCCACAACATACAGCGACGAGAG
This sequence comes from Picea engelmannii, assembly GCA_009831015.1. NCBI lineage: Eukaryota > Viridiplantae > Streptophyta > Pinopsida > Pinales > Pinaceae > Picea > Picea engelmannii. Next base: position 2,677 of record WSFP011485637.1, on the reverse strand, counting down.
GTGTTCAAAACTTTGAAATCCGAAGCTTCAAAGTCAAGGAGGAAGACATGTATCAAGGTCCATGCCATCTTGACTGATGTCAATGATAGACCACGTCAACAAGGACACGTGGCTCAGTCAGAAAGTGACATGTGTCAATTTGAAATTAGCATTTTAGGCACGTGTATATCACGAATCTGAGTGACACGTGGTAGCTACTTGGCACGTGCCAAGTCATCAAGTGACATCAGCAAGTTTACGTCATGTCGAGAGTTTCTACTTCATGATTTTTGCATCGCAAGAAAATAATTGAAACCTCCGAAGTCCGGAACGCCGAAATTCTGAAAGGGACATGCGTTAGTAGAATGACAACTTCAGGAGATTTGACATGCTGGATGTCATGAAAACCCGATGGGAAAAGCGCCTAAATTATGACAACCATCCATCTCAACGCATTATTAAGTCACAGCCGTTGGATTTATCAGTGTAAGGAGGAGTGTAAGGTATAAAGTAGACCGTTGATCTGTCTCCATGAAATAAATGTGAAACGTCTTATTGTTTTGACATCGGGAGTTCTAAAGTATTGGAAGTCACGAAGACTAGAAGGGAAAAGTGATGAAATCCCGTCAGTCGTCCATCCCATCGGAAGAATGAATCGTGTCCATTCAATTGATAAACGCTCATGTGCTCGTCTCGCCTAAACATGAGGTCACCACCGTCGGTCATATGTTATAAGAGTTTTTAAAAGGAAACTATGAATAGGTCGCTATATTTGGTAAACCCATGGTCCTGTAACACATGGCTATATGAAATGGTTTGAAGGAAACGCCTCCATGGAATCTAGTCTCTGTGAAATAAAAGAGATTTGATATCGAGTATAAAAGATTAAATTGATCCATGACTGTGATCAATTTATGAAAAACCTTCATGGTAAAAGGAACCAATACACAGTCATGATTAAAAGAGAATAAATCATGAAAATATGAATAAAGAATAAAAAGGAAAAATGATATTAATTAAAGTTTAGTTTATCATTTTAAATGAAAAGGTACAATGGTTCAAATAAAGGGAAACAATGTTTTAAATTTCACACTTGTTTGAAGATTATATAAATGAGAAAAAGTGGTGAGAAGAATGTGTCTCTGTGGTTCACATTAGAAGTTAAAAGACATAAGCATAGTCCAAGATGAAGAACTATTTGTTCTAAGGTGCCTGTCAATGTCTTATTGAAGATCAAGAATAGAAGAAGACATAGCAACAATTATGTAATCTAGTACTTGATACAGAAGACCATACAAGCAAAGGTTGCAACAAACAAGTAGAAATACAACAATGGTTGTATGAGACAAATTCAGTGAAGTACAGAAGAGAATGAATTGAATTATAAACTAAGGGTGGTTGGGTGGTGCAAGGGTAGGTTGGAGCCTGCAGGGGAGTTGGTGCTTCCTTGTCAGTTGTAGCTGACTAAACAGGGGGTCAAAGCCTCCTACCAGTTAGTGCTGGTGAACAGAGGGAGTTGGTGCTTCCTTATCAGTTGTGGCTGACTAAACAGGGGGTCAAAGCCTCCTACCAGTTGGTGCTAGTGAATGAGGGTGTGGGTGCATCCTTCCAGTTGTAGCTGGTAAATGGGGTGTGGTAGCATCCCTTCAGTTGTAGCTAAAGAAACTTGGGGAATGTCTCTCCATCAAGTTGTAGCTTGAAAATAGTTTTGTAAAAGAACGTTTTATTAATGAGAAAATAGTTGGTGGTTTTCCCTATTGGGTTCCACGATAAAATATCGTGTTCATAAGGGTTTGTTGTTCATCATATATTTCTTAATTTAATAATTAATATGTGTGCTTAATATGGATGAAGATAAAAAAAAAAGTAGGCAATACTAATTCACCCCCCCTCTCAGTATGGCTGGATACTCCATCAATTGGTATCAGAGTGAGGTTCCTTTAAGAACAGTTTAACAAACTGAAAGGAAGATCAAATTAAGCACACATGGATGGACACAAGATTTACAATGAGAATGGAACTCCAATACTTAGAAAAGAAGAATACATATTTTGGAGTACAAGAATGGAAATTCATCTGAAGGCATTGGAACATGATGTATGGAATTCAGTGATCACTGATTATTTCCCACCAAATAGAGTAAGGACTCCATCTCAAAAGAAAGCCAAGAAAATTAACTCAATGGTAATAAATACAATCCTTGATGGATTACCTGATGATATCAAAGAGAAGATAGTTGAATGTAACTCTGCAAAAGAACTTTGGGAAAAATTAAAAGACCTCTACTCAGATGAGAAGTCAAATGAAGCATTTCAATCAGAACAAATTTCAGTCTACAACAATTCTAGTGATGAAGATTCTTTTGAAGAATACTGAGACATTGAAGCATAATTCAATATGGAAGCTGAGCTTGAAAGTTCTTTGGACGAACTGAGAAAATATAAACAAAGGTGTAAACAACTAAAGGATCAACTTAAGACTGTTGAAAAATTAAAGAAAGGGACTGAAGCCCTTAATAAAGTTCTTAGTCTACAAAGATCTCCCTCGAACAAATATGGCCTCGGATATGACCATGCACACATAATTAAAGGATCAAGTCCTATTACTCAGATTGATATTGAAGATGACATATCTAGTGATGATACCTCCAAAGAATCTGCTCATCCTCCCAAGAAGATGTATCAAATCAAAAGAGAAG
>WSFP011485636.1:0-15537 GCA_009831015.1 Picea engelmannii | reverse complement strand
TTTACTACCCAAATTCTCAAAAATTTTGCTAGTGTTTTGATAAAAATCAACAAGTTGAATCACTTGAAAACATAAATGCAGTGGAAGGAGTGAAATGTGACGATTGTTTTATGCATATCTTAGAGGATCCATTTGCGATCCTGCTGGAGGAAGTGAACAATCTAGGCCCTACAATTTTTTTTAGAATTGGACTTATAGATAAAATTTTGAATGAATCATCAACAGACAGGTTTTTGAAAAAACAAGTATAAAATGAACGAACGATGGATATGATGTTGTCTTGGATACATTGGGATTATGATTTCACTTGATTGATGGTCCTTTTTCAGCATTTAGGGTAGGTAGGAGTGTGCGAATAAGCTTGTTGATCAAGAATTGTTTTCCCAGTAGTATGTTAGATCTGAACAATAATGTTTTAGCATCCAATAAAAAGACAGTTTTAAGATTTGACGATTCAGTCTCCAAGACGAAACAGGATGCCCACACACGTTTGAAGGCAACTCAATGAAGAAGGCACCAGGTCTACAGTTCTTTGCTACCTCACAGGGAGGATAGCATCCCCAGTAGGAGCCTATGTTATCACCATGACGATCATGCTTCAAATCTGATTTTAAATTCAACAGGTTACTAAATCAGTGTAGAGATATGGCGTTGTTTGGAGGCTCGGGTCATATATGGTGGCGATATGGACAAATATAGCAGGAACACGAAGGAGGGATTCCTAAGGACCGTTGATCTTGAGGAAACCTAGATCAACGGTTGAGACCCATATCGGGCGACGAAGTAGTGCGAGATTTAATTGATCGAGGGTAGGCCGAGGAAAACCACCATGGTGTCAGTCGTAGACACATGGCGCCCTAAGAGATACATCGCGGCAAAAGGCGGTCTGCCTAAACCCATTTTCGCAAAATCCCCGATGTCACATGTTCTAATACGTCACATCAACGATTCGTGTAGGGGAAAGCGACGACTGGTCAAATTGTCGCACGCCACTCGTTCGAGTACTTCACGACCATGCAATGTCAGGAGAATGCCGCCAGATAATGAACTCAAAGGCTAATCATTTGAAATGGATTGTCCGAGCATGGTAAATCAATGTACCTGCAAATAATCTTGCCAGTGATTAATGATTGGAACTTGATAACTATCGATATTCAAAGTATGGGTGGCGTTATTATGCTCCCGGAAATCGTTGTCCCATGCATAAGTGGAGTAATCTTGAGCTGGATCGATTTCTTGAGTTATGTAAATTTACGCGAGACAAAATCATGGCTTTTGCAAGGTCGAAAGATATGGATAACGTCCATTTAACAGTGTCCAGTGAAACAGGGTTCTCAACTAATGTGTTGAGCTTACCAATAAGTGAGAAAGAAAGGTGGGTTGCACAGATATTAGCAACCAAATTCCATACAAATACCACAACTGAATCAGAGTCAGGGGTCAAATTAAACCCTGTTATGAGGGACTTGGTCATCAATGAACACGTGGACAAAATCTGCAAGTAGGCTGAGAAGAAGAAACAGATTAAGCGACTGAAAACAAAAAGCAGAGCTGAGGTGATGGAGAGTGTTGGAGAAAATCAAATTCACTTGGTTGAGCACTCTGAAAGAAGAAATCGCCAAGATGAAATGAATTCTCAGGTAGGATCAAGTACATTTCAACAAATTTTGGACAGATGGCGGTCCCAGACATGACATACCTGTTTCTAACGGTTCCTTTAAAATAGGATAACTGTTATTATGAATCATTCATTTTTGTAACTTATCTCTATTTTTAGAATTATGGGGAAGTCTAAACGTTTTGAATTCCATAAGTATTTCCCCTATATATGTGTTATCTCGAGAATAGGAAAATATGGAGAAAAGAGGAGCCTGCCCTCCATGCAGGAAGACTTTTGTAAATTTTGGGGCTAGAATGAATATATAAATGCAGAAGAAGATTTTGGACTGTTTATGGAAAGATTCTAACTGGCGATGATATGAGTGTTACACATAAAAAATACTCACTTTGATAGTGTCGCAAGTGTCGTCATTACAAGGGTCGCAAGTGTTAAAGAAATCATATTGCCATGATGCATATGTTGTGCCTATAACGACATGAGAAGGACACTTGAAATACCTCAAACATTTGATTTAGAAGTGGAGAAATGAGTCAGCAGTCTTATAAACCTTTTTCCATCCGAAAACACTAAAAAAACTAAGTTTTTGGAGGGGAGCGCTCCCCTATACCTCTTCTGGGAGTGCTGGCGCTCCCCCTTACACTATCTGGGAGCGTTATAAAGATTCTTTGGCCCTTCTGGAGGGGCGCTGGTGTCTTTAGGAGTGTTGGCGCTCCCCTAAACACTACTAGGGAGTGATATAGCGCTCTGATGGCCCTTTTGAGGGAGCGCTTCCTATTCTGGGCAGTAGTTAAGTTGTTGAGATGAATGGGGGAAGGATATTTTCATTCTTGGAAGGCAGTTGGATTTGAATTCCTGGTCCAGCCATGATCTTAGGGTAGATCCTCAGCTGAAGGAGGAAAATCCTCAACTCACCCCAAGGATATCTCAAGTTGTTGAGCCTCCCCAAGGCTATATAAGCAAGCTTTCTCATGGTGAAAGGAGGACTGAAAAGGGAGAATCTCACATGAATTTGTCTCTTTAGTAGATAGACCTATTTCGGACTAATCTTGATAGAGTAGGAAGTGGTCGTACTTTGTTTGTCTACAGGGCTTATCGAGGAGCGAAAGATTAGAGCTCAACTCGGAGCGTGCAGGGACAAACACTGGTAAAAGGTACTTCTTTTCTCCTTCCTCCTCACACAATAGTCCACCTAGATCTAAAAGGAAGTCAGTGACTATGATAAGCACTTTCTGTCTTAGAGTTAAGAGTCTAGCTCTTTGAGGAGATCTAACTGTCCGCAGGGAGATTTTCCTTCAACAATGAGTCTTGTTTTCTTTCATAGTATGTATTTCCTGTAATCTTATATTTCATTTACACTTCCATCTGTCTAAATTGGATAAACAAAAACCCGGAATTCATCATTGCGATGCTCTTGGCTTAGCATTTTAGACTATGTTTATTTCTTGTTAACCAATTCAGAATTCATTTTTAATATGCTCTCATGCAGTTATATGTTTATTTTTCCTCTGATGCCTTGAAAATTTCATATATAAACTCAGAATCATCGCCTCATTTAGCCTTTCTCTCTTGATAGTTTCATGTTTTGACAATGCATCTTTCATTCCTGACTCCATAGCCCAAATGTCATCTTCATTTCTTCATTTACTTTATAAAAACCTCGCAAAACAAATAAAATCTAGCCACTAATTGCTAAGAGATATCAAGTGACACGAGAGATCCCTCTCTGAGTTGAGCAGGCTAGTGCCTCAGCTCTAAATCTGGTTGAAATAGTTACCTCCGTCGTTTGTCTATTCAGCCGGAAAAAGTTTACAAAGTGCTAACATGGTGCACAATTGATATAATGGACTTGATTAAGTCTTCAGATTTTTGTGAATTTTCAAGACTCCCAACGGAAGGTTAGATTTATGAAATGGGTTTAAGGGAATCCAATGTAAAAAAAAAACATTGAAATCTGCTAAAAAATAAATAGAAAAAGGTGTCTTTCAAACAAATGAGGATTAAATACCATAATTGAGAAGGTGAAACAATGAAGTTCTTCCTATGTATATCTTACAAAATTACCCAGACTTGATTAACAACTTTTCAACCTTAGTATCCATGTAGAAGTTTAGTAAAGGAGACCAATTCAATTTCTCTTGGAATGGAAGAAATTAATGGGAATTGTTGCAACCAAAACACTTGGATTAGATCTAACTCACACTAACAATTGGTATATTATATATCTTTCAAGTTGGCATAATCATGGTATATATCAAGTTTTCATTCCTTAATTATTGTATCTAACCCAGTTTATTCAAGTTTCAATTATTTTGTGGGGTTGCTTTGGTTCATGCTTGGAAACGTGTGGTGAATTTTAATCTTGATCTCATCTGAATATTCTTGCAAATAATTTATGACAACGTTGAGACATTTTTGTGGTATATGTGTTTGGTAAAGGTGAATCAATGCTAAAACAAAGTTAGCGACTTAACCATTGAATGAGATGCTTTCCAATTTGAATCTTTATGTATAGGGTTTTTATGGTTATATGTTTCAGATCTGAACTTTTTGATGTTCATGTTGGCTTGTATTTTGGCATAATATATCATTTCTACACTCACATAAGCATACAAAACATCTTTTATGGTTTCTAGCCCTTTGGTAATTGTGATAATGGTTTAAGGGTTTGCTAATTCTACATTGTGATTCATCTTCTATGCAACATTTGGGAACATTTGTATTCTTAAATATATTGTAAACCAAATTTATGCAAGAAATGATGCAACGAACTAAGTAAATGTGCTAACGCCACTCTTATTTCAAGGTTGTTTGAGCTAATATCAACACCGATTCACTGTAGAACTATGATCTTTTTTTAAACTTGAATGGAAATACTCTTAATGCAATGATCTATACACATGAATGGTTAAAATTTTCACCGTTGGTACATTTTTCTTGCATAGTCACACTTGCGTTTATTGTCACCAACATTTGGGACTTATATTTCACTCTTCACCGCACCCTTTATCTTTGATTTTTGTTATATGTGCTGGTATATTTCTTTGTGGATCAAATATTGTCTACTAGTATAGTTTCATTGTGAATCTTCTCTAAGAATCCTATGGTGTCATGTTATGAATGTGGCTAAAGGATCACTTTCCTTTTGCATATAATATGCTTTGGGTATATGATGGTAAGTGTATATTTGATGTTGGTTTTTCATGGTATTCCTGAGTATCATTGAAAGTTGAATTCCAAACACTCATTCTCATGATAAAACAACACACTAGTAATCTCTATTGTATGACATAATTCAACCTACATTGAATGACATTACAATGTTGTCTTAGAAGTTGACATCTTTATTGTCTCGGTGAGAACCATTGGTACGTGGGTTGAGCAATGTTACATGACATAATTTCATCATTGTTTCGGCACCTTACACTTGGTCTTTAATAATAACAAACTTGTGGTTATATTACTTAAGATTTCTCACTATTTATTCTTGTTGCAACATTGCTTTTTTGTTACAATATGCACTTAAACACATTGTTCTTGGTTTAATCATTGCAATCACATTGAACTCTTGGCATATAATTTCTTGATGATGAAAATAACCTTTGATGCTAATGATATGGTGAATGAACGATGAAAATTCCTTGTCATGGTGTAATTGGACAAATTTTTAGCATTTTTATGGCATCTTATGGTTCTATGGTTCATTGAGCAAGATTTTACCTTTGAGTTTCCAAGCACATTCTTGTCATATGAATGAACACATTGGTCTAATATAAATACATTTAAATATTGTTCCATATTGAACATTTGATCTACCTATTCACATTTTTAACTTGATTTTTATCTTTGAGAGTAGGTATCGTCGAATTGATAAAGTCTTTGTCGAGCCAAGTTAGAAGAGCCTCCCTTTTTCACTACATGATCTAGCTTAAATTGACCTTTACAAACACCTTCCTTAGGTTAGTAAACCTCTTCCTTAGCCTTAAAGTGAGAGGCAAAGCCGTCGAAGCAACAATGGTGGCTTGCCTAGTAGTTTCCTCTAGTCTCTCCTACATAGGGTAGGAATTTCCCTTTAGCGAGAGTCCGAGTGGTAATAAGGCCCTAGACACTCTAACATAAACACACAAGTTCTTTATAAAGTGTGCATGCTCCTTCTTAGGAATGTGCACATGTTCTAACACATGTTCACACTCCTGCTCAGGAACATGTGCATGTTCTAAAGTGCATGTGTGCTCATACTTAGGAACACGTGCATTCTAAAGAACATGCACACTCTTGCTCAGGAACGTGCATGCTTTCCTAAAATACCTAAGTTGGCTACGTCCGTGGTGGTTCGGGGAGCTCCAAGGCTATATGATTAGGAACGTGTCCATGTTCCTCTATGTGTACATTCTTATGCACCCCATTACTACTTTTTTGACCATCAAATTAATGCGAGTGGCGATAGAGTTTGACTAAAGTTTGACTATGGCATGAATACATCCAAGGTACCATTATTATATATTAAAGGTTTCACTATTACATACATAATTTAATACGATGAGGCATAATATAAATTAGCATACAAAAATCAACCATCATTGATCTATGAACTTACCTAATATTTAATATATTATATTACCCATAGTGCCATATATTCATATTGAATAACATTCCTGGGAAGGCCACATATGCAGTGAGTATGAAAACATTGATATTGGTGACAAAGGATAATAAATCATTGACTTCAGATAAATTAAGGAATTGTATGATTATGATAAAGACTTTGGATAGGGCATGGAGATGTGCAAGAACCCATTGATGTAGGACAAAAGTGTATAATTGGATTACTTCATCCAAAACAAATATATGTTTAAAGGGAGAGGTTATTCACATTGGAGAGTTTAATGCATGAGAATATGATAAGAGAAATACATAGAAAATGATTAGGAGGACATTTTGTGCATGATAAGACATGAAATTTGTTGGAGGAAATATATTCTTGGCCCGTTTTAAAGAAGGGGGTCGACAAATTTGTAGCATTATATTAAATATGTTAGATGACAAAGAGAGTCAGTTAGAATATAGGATTGTACACACCATTGTTGATTTAATGATTTCAAATATGCCTTGGTAATGATTTCAAATATGCCTTGGTAGGACATATCTATGGATATCATTCTTGGACCACTAAAGACATAGTGTTGATACGATGCAATGTTTGTTGTGCTTGATATGTTTTCTTAGATGGGAAACTGCATGCTATGTAAGAAGAATAAAGGTAACATCTTTCCTAGAGCTACTCTTTAAGGAAGTGGTGCAATAATATAGATTTTCGAAGATGATCACATCAAACAAAGATGTTGGATTTTTAAGTTATATTTGGAGGGAGTTGTGGGAAAATGGGTTCATGGTCTCCAAGGCCTTCTAAATACTTTGGCTAATAAAGACCCTTTCACTTTGACATTAGCTAGGGTGATAATAAGTGTTTATAGATCTACGCCCGATCATAATTTATTGACCCATGGGCTCCCTGATGAATGTAATTCTACAAGACCACCTTCTAGGCTAGACTTGCTTTTAATTTCTATAAAATACACTTAACACACAAGGATTAAGACTAAGTGTTGTTTTCTATAGTTCCCATCCCTCCTTTTTTAAAGGTCATACAACATAGGATCCATTTGAACCACCTCTTATGTTTGCATATAGAACAATTTGGAGAGTTTTCTCTAATCTCTAGTAGGCATTGGTGGATGTCACATCTCAACATGAAGAGAAGTAACCCTGCTAAGATCTTAATACAAATTTGAACTTCACTGCCAAGGCCAAGTTTGGTTATTTAATTTTCAATCTTCTTTTATATGCATTATATGATCATGTCCCACATATCCTTATCAATGCTAAAGGAAAATGGAATGCCGTAGGAACTTAATAAATTTAACTCAATTGAATTTTATATGCTTTATATGATCATGTCCCACATATTCCTTATCTAAAGGAAAATGGAATGCCCTAGGAACTTAATAAATTTAACTCAATTGAATTCATGCCGAACCCATCTTAACCGATAAAGAAGGTAGGACTATTATGCCTATAACAATGAGTCTTGACTCACTGTATGCTAGAATTAAAATACCTGCAAAATATTTACAAACACTGCATGGTGTGTCCTATATATATATATATATATAAAAGCTTATAGTCAACTTTTTAACCTACCTATAATATAGTGAAGGTTATAAGACATAAGGTGGGGTGTATTAAACCTATACTTAACTCTCTATAGGTTGCAAGGCATAAGGTAGGGTAGTACACCATAACTATAATACCTATAACATGCTTATAACTAGAACATACTATAATACTTATAAACATGTTTATAACTAAATCATCCTTTATGTAAGGCATTTGATATACAACATTGCATTTATTAAATTCCATTGTGAAATAAGGTTTTATAACCATTCCAGAGTAAGACATGGTCCTTCAGGTGGTTTTATAACCATTCCAGAGTAAGACATGGTCCTTCAAAACTCTATAGTCTTACCCTTTTAGTGCTGCGTTTGATTTAAAACCTCTTTTAGTTTAAAAATCCAAAGCTTGGTTACTTAGTTTTTGATAATATCGACAGTTTATTGTAGAACATAGATTAGGGTTTGGATAGATGGAGTAAAAATTGACTTTGATTATGATATAATCATACTATCCTTCCAAATTTCCAACCTTGACATACATCCTTAGTTTTAAACAAAATTTTCCAAATTGCAGGAAAAACGAAAGGAATCCCAACTGATTCAGCCGAGGAAACGAAACACAAAAGTTTCTGTAATCAAAATCATATCCTTTATAAAACTTGCCATCGATCACAGGTATCCCATCAAAGAAGAAATATTCGATGAAGACTACAACATATTTCACTTTCATAGACAATATACAAACAAGGCAGGTTGCAGAGCAACACGTCCCTGCCGAGAAGGTTGTTGCAATGTAACATAGCCAGTTGCACTACAAAAATGTTCTGAAATGGGCATCTGAGAAGGCAAAGTTTGTTTTTTAGGTTTTGATTCTACCGATAGGAAATTAATGTTATATTTTATGATTGACGGGTGCAGTTTGGAAGGGTTTGTTGAAAGAAAATGAAGATTTCTTCCGGGACTATTTTGAAAACAACTAGAGATTAAATAATGGTCATTTGAAGTCAATGATTACAAAAATCTCATTATTCTTATGGTTTGTCTCTCATCTCAATTTATCATGAACAGAACAGAAGTTCGAAAGCAAGCCTTCATGCATATGATATATTATGTAGACACAGGTGTTCGATATTCAAGAATTGATTTATGGACTTATGATTTATTTGATATTTGAGATTTGATCTTAGTTAGATTGGTGTAAAAATGTACACTTAAGTTTGATATTTTATAAGTGGTTTTATCTCAAATTAATTGAATGTTAATAGAAATCTACTATGCTCAAGGGAAGAAGCAAAACTTCAATAACATACAAAATTGCAAATAAAACTCAAATAAAACTTGTATGGAATAGGGAAGAGTCTGATAAACTCATTCCAAATCTTTTAAACCACGACACATTATTTGAATGTAATATATAAATTTGTTTAACAAAAAATGCTTACTGTATAGTCGTATAGTCGATACTGTATACTTGATTGGCCAACTGGTTTATTTTGAAATTGACATAGTATAGTTGTTAGTCATCAACATTCCTTTTGAAAATTTTGTTATGTAATGCATTGTGTCTAAAGGTGATACTGTAGCCATTTTGGTTTAATAATGAAACTATAGTGGGTTTGGTTTAAATTGGAGTCGAGACTATGTCTAACAATTATACTATAGCCAGTTTGGTTAATTTTAGAGTTAGGTGAAATCATTTGATTTGGAGTCAATACTATATAAAACGCAGAGCCTAATATTCATATCGTTCATTGAAACCATTCACACTGTATACTATGATAATGCATTGGAATTAACAGTTGCATTGTAAATTGAAATTGTTTTGTTGGAATCATTATTTCTTTGATTCTAGAAATTAATAGGGATGGTTGAATCTATTATTGAAATTCACACTGCTTATTATGTGTTTGAACCATTTAATTTATTAACTGAAATGAGTAATTGAAATTGGTATTTATATTGCATTTTGATCTACGTTTATATAATCATTTGTATATACTATTGAATCGACATTGTATACCTCTTATCCCGTCTATTCGCCCTTGACAACAAACTTTTGTTGAAGTTTGAACTCCAGGAGACTACAACACATACTCTCCAAACTTCCAAGGGACTTTTCAAATGAGACGTGTTAATTTGATTCCTTTCCTCGTGTCTTCCTCCATGCACAGACTGTGGACATGTGTGAAATTACTTTCTAGATGTTCGAGCGAACAGGGTTGGAGCAAGTGCGACACTTCAGGATTGTGATTGCAATCGTATAGCAAGCAACTGCAACAATCCATAAGGCGGGCCATGAGGCCTCTGGGAACCACGAATTCAGCCGTGGCCTCCATGGAAGGAGGGAAGCCCACCATCATCACTAATGCAGAGGGCCAATGAACCACTCCCTCTGTGGTTTCTTACTCCAAGAACGATGACCATCTCGTCGGGCAAATTGCGAAGCCGCAGGCCATGGTAAACCCCGAGAACACATTTTTCTCCATGAAGAGGTTCATTGAATTGAATCCCAGAGACCTCAGGTCCAGGGCACTCCTCCTTCTTCATTTGGTAGTATAGTGAATCCGGAGGGCGAATTCAGTAAAACAATACACTTTTTGCTCTTTAATCAACTAGCTCTAACTTCTCGCTTATTCATGCTAGTTGTTATGATAAAGGAAGCTATTTCATGTTGATTTTATCCGGTACCAAAGCATAGCAATAGAATGGGTGGATTTCCTATTGAAGGCTGTATAATGAAGCGAACCAAAGGCATAAAGAATGCATATGTAACAGAAATCTTGGGAGTACGCGAACTGAATGAGAATTGTGGTATGTTGGGTAAGCAATAGAATAAGTGTGATATAGGAGAATGTAAAGTCGTGTCATAGCATAGGCGTTCGGTATCGATCCTCTTGTGAAATAAGTAGGAATAGGATAAGAAGGGAGGGGGAGGAGAAGAAGGAGGCCCAATAATAGTACCAGCAGCAACACCACCACCAACAGGAACAACACCAGTGCCATTTCTCATTCCCCAAAGGAAGGTGAGCAACATAAATATTAGCGAGGAAACAAGGTTGGGAATAAAAGCAAGAAGCAAAGCAAGCAAGTGCAATAAATTGCCCGAAAGGGAAAGCAATAGATTGAGAATACCTACCTTCAGAATCCAATATCGTTGTAAGCAAGGGTAATTTATTGCAGCAAGCCAGAATGAGAACCAGAAAGAGCTTAAAGCAGGAAGTCTCAGAAGATCAATCGTATAAGATAGATAATAAGAGTGGAAGCAATCCATAAGTAGCACCTTAATTCGAGTCTGAATTAAAGAAAGCAACACAAATTCTTACCCTTAACAACTCGACAAGCTGACAAGTATGCTCAAACATTATAGTTGTTCTTAGAAAGTATGCAAGGTAAGCTTGAGCATCGGAGCAAGGAAGACAAGCTAGGAAAAGGTTCATTAACAAGAGTATGAATAACAAAAAAAAAGAAAAGCTCTATCCCAGGCAAAGCCGACTAAGTATACTGCTAGACGCAACCCCATAAGCATAGGATGTAAGCATGCATATAAAAGAGTAGAGATTTTCTTACAACATTTAAAGCGCACAGGTGAAGCGAAGTACCCCGAGCTAGACAGAGAACGGGGACAAGCAACACCAGTGGTACATAAATCAAAAGGTCTCAAAGTCTTTGTCTTCCTGTGTTCTCACAACATCATCGAGTTCAACAAAATATTTAGATAAGCAAGATTCTGAGACTCTGCTTTCTGCTAGCTTTTGTGATTGCATCTTCGGCTTGTGCCTTAGGATTCTGCCTGTGCCTTGTTCCTCCATCCAGAATGTCTCCATGGATTAGAGGAAATGAAATAAAAATTAAAGGATTCGATCTTGCAGGAAGATCTAGGCGTAGCTATTGAGATTTGATCTTGCAGGAAGAATTTTGCAGGCATAATTAGAACAATCTAGCAGGAAGAACAATTGGCTGTATTGCAGGCATAATTGGTTATACTGCACGCAGAATCAACTGTATTGCATGCAAAATTATAGCAATCTGTCGTAACACCTGGTGAAACTCAAGATCACACTTGGTGAAGATCGAAACACCTGTGAAGCCATTGCCACGATCACACTTGGTGAAGATCGAAACACCTGTGAAGCCATTGGCACGAGGAGATGTACCTAACTTATATTAGCTATGGACTATTCATGGAAAACATTTAATGTTATGGAAATAATGCTAACTTGAAAGTTAACATTACTTCATCTTGAATTTGAGTGCTAAGTTTACATTCAAACTAGTTAAATTATGAGGAACTTTATCCTAACTTTACCTCATATTGCCTCGATATGAGGCCAAATAAGATGTCAAATTGAAAACTTACGGTAAATATGAAATACAATTCCACAAATGTATGAATTAGCAAAAAATTTAGGTTAAATGGGTTGGTTTTAGTGCCAGATTAATAGATCGGTAGAGAACCAATTACTATAAGTCCCTACCAGCGAAAGTTAGCATTACTTCATCTTGAATTTGAGTTCCTATGTTTACATTCAAAGTAGTTAAAATATGTGGAACTTTATCCTAACTTTGCCTCATATTGCCTAGATATGGGGCCAAATAAGATGTCAAATTGAAATACAATTTCACAAATTTATGAATTAACAAAAACTTTAGGTTAAATTCGTTGATTTTAGTGCCAGATTAATACATGATAGAGAACTGATTACTATAAGTCCCTACTAGCGAAAGTTAACATTACTTCATATTGAATCCGAATTCCTAAGTTTACATTCAAACTAGTTAAGTTAAATTATGTGAAACTTTATCTTAACTTTGCCTCATATTATCTAGATATGAGGCCAAATGAGATGTCAAATTGAAAACTTACACTAAAATATGAAATACAATTCCACAAATTCGCAAAAACTTTAGGTTAAATAAATTGGTTTAGTGCCAGATTAATAGATCTCTAGAGAACCGATTACTATAAGTCCCTACCAGCAGGAAGGGCAGGGACCAATAAGAGACCTTATATATCTGACCTAAATAAAACCAACAGATGATATCATTTCCTGCCAACGTTATTGTTGGGTGGAGAAGCTGCATGCACAATAATATTCTCGTAGTTCGGTGCAGGCGTTGCCTTGGCCAGAAATGACGGCCTTTCATCACCGGGCATAATCACAATAATTTTCTCGTCATGTATACTGCATACAGTGATATCTTGTCCACTTGAATCTTCGTGAATATAGCCTGAACTGTTGTTGTCAATATTCATGTGGGCACGACGGGATATATTCCAGAAGGAGCAGAGGAGAATAATAGAAGCGAAGGCTACTAAAAACAGCATGGAAGCCATTCCCACGAACAGATACGGGACAGGCGACTTTTGCAGTATTGAATGCATGGCACCAGTGCCGTTGCTGCTGGAGTTTGTCATTGAATGCACTGGGCCACTATTCCTTCTGAGCACCACCCTGATTAGAAGTGTGTCAGTTATACAGACTCATTGCCAAATGGAGGAGCAACAGCTACCTTGATTAATAGTGGATCTAACATGATAGAGCTGGTATTCTATGAATGAAGGCAGAGACTATAATTACAAGGAAATTTGGGTGGTTTAGAGAACAGGGTTTGTTGTCGTTAAAGGCCTGTTGGTCACGCAGAAAATAAACACCATGAAATCACGGTTCGGTGGGAGGATTCAGAATGTGTGAGCGGAGGGGCGAACGAAATTTAGGTTATCTACCCCAAGCGGCGTTCGAAACGTGACAAGGTGACGCTAGTCACTCCTAAGCCGTTAGAAGTTCGGATTACTCTGCTTTCTTTCCGTTTTTATTTTTAGTTTTAATGTTTTTTCACAAGAAGTCTCATACCTCCAGTGCTAAGGGACAAAACTTTTTTCACCATTGGCTAAGGCATTCCCATGCTGGTTAAATAACAGAGTTGGTAAATTTTGTTAGATCTTGTCTAACTGTTCTATGAAATGATTTTTTAAATTGAAATTAGGTTTGTCTAACTGTTCTATGAAATGACTTTTTAAATTGAAATTAGGTGATATAAATCTGCACAAAATTCATTTTTTGTTGTTGTTTAAAATCCATTTCTGAATGCAGAAATGGTTTCAGCATGCTGAAAAACCCCACGACACTCTCGGATTATACAGAAATAATCACTCAAATCTGTGGATCTAACAATTTCTCGATGGATTTTGGGCAAAGGTCCCCATAAAATATAACTGAAAAAGAGTCATTTGGTAGAATAACTTTACATTTGGTGTTTTTTTCTTTACGGAGGTTTTAAGTGGAATAAAAATGGAAAGTAGACATTTTTCTTTAGTACACCAAAAATGTTGCTTTCCCTCAGCTACACAACAAATTCATGAGGGAATATCTCAACCACAAACTAATAATATGAAACTTATTAGATAGAATCTCTCAACTCCAACCTCCTAAAACCATTCACAATTAGCAAATTACAATTATGAGGAATCTCATATTAATCAACAATATAAGTAGGAGTTATTCCAATGCCCTCCCTTAACGAATACTTTTCATGATCTCTCATACATAAGGTCTTCATCAACTTTTTTGAGCATCTCAAAATCTTGCAAGCTACCAACTCCATCATGTTGCCGCCTAATCCTTCCAAAGGTGTACATTCCCAGCTGTAATCTAAGTTTCCCAACATCATTGGACACCATTAGCACATGCAATGTCTCATAACCCTCCTAAAGGTATGACACCAAACTTCTAGATCCCAGATCTCTCCCGAACTATCTCCATAAACAATCCCCACATACCTATCTCAAAACCTCAACAAGACATAGTTTCTCTGATCCCCTACAACATCTCGGACTATCTGAACAACCAATCCATTCAAGTTGAACTTGCACTTGATTTCCCTCTGAAAATCCAAATGCCTCGGCTGCGCCTCTGATTTTGGAGATTCATCTTCATTTATTTAAAAAATAAACAAATGCTAATGCATTTGCAATAATTAAAAAATCTCTTCTATTAAAAAAACCATTTCCATTGACGGGAATGCCCGTGTCAATGATTTTCCATCCATTTGAGTGCGGATCCTATTAATCGAGTGCGGGTCATTGGGTTGTTGATCTTCCACCAAATCACATCACTTAGGATGAAGCCATTCTATCATTCAATCAAATCAAAATGGGTGATTGTGGTTCATTTGGTCAAAACATAGCAAACTTGGTGTAGGGGTCTTGGCCTCCTTAAGGTAGACCTTCTCTTTATCTTGAGGGAATGGATACCAATAACACCCTACGTATCTATATCTAGGTCAATTCCTTAAAGAGAAGTCCCTCACAGATAAATCACCCATGCCTCACAACATATGCCCTTTTCGGTTATTCCTTTCATTCTCTTTCTCCTTCTTCAGGGCTATTACCAAGTCACATGTGCTTTAAAGGGGCGTACCTTTAAGACAAGTGAGTGAAATTTTCCCAAGCCAATTTTTTTGCTCGGAACACTAACTGTTTACTGTTTTCTATGCTTGCTTATGTATTTGCAGGTTTACTCATGAAGATGCACATTATGGGTTTACTTAATGTTTGATTGAGCAATAGATCTGAAGCATATAATCATAAACAAGACAAGATACACAAGAACACCAGTAGAGAAGCAATAATGTCAGATCTGACCTTTATTTGGATAGTAGAGAGATCCCTTATACAAGAGATCTGCAGATCTAGAAGAAAACCCCAAAATATCAAAATGGGCTACCAATCGATACAATAATAAG
>WSFP011485635.1:0-15537 GCA_009831015.1 Picea engelmannii | reverse complement strand
TTTCTTCTGCCGAATCACCTGTAGGAAGAGCATCAACCCCTTCTTAAGCCCATTGATCCAGGACTCGTTCAACGCTCATTGGGTCCCATATTTATTGCCCGGGGGAAATCGGGCCCCTTTTTGAAATTTGAATTAAACCTATGTGCACCTTTTCGAATCGGGTTTCGGCATTCCATATGCTAGCCCCTTCCAGCTACACAATGGTCCATGTGACCTACCTTCGTGCGACCTTGGTCTTATCACTCCATTAGAGTTTCGACACTTGCGATGACAAAATGTTTATGTCAACGGGATTCGCGATTTCCCAATTCGCGATGCGCTTCAACCCTCCTGACTGAGCCCTGGTCCATGTGACCATTACCCATGACCACAACCTAACCCCGTCGGGGCTACGGGGTTTGTGATGCATCAATGCATTCACCCGCGTGATTCCCGATCGTCCTAATCCCGACGCTCCTTTCATATGCTGACAGCTGGCCTCCACTATGCCTCTGTCCTTCTTCACTGCTGTGATGACAGCTGTACCCCACTCATCAGGATTTCGCGGATCGCGATTTCGAAATGCACAAAACCTTTGTGCCCGAGATCTTCGATATCTCGATTTCCGATTAGCCGATGAAGGACATCCTGTCGGGCCTTTCGCCAATGGCACCAATCTCCTGCCACGTGTCCTCTCAGATGGACGGTCCCGATTGTGTCGGGATTTCGGGACTTCCGATGTCCTGTTTATTTTGACCTTGGGAACTCCGATTTCCCGATTGGTGATATGCCGACTCGCTCCTGATTTCCGACACCTGTCCCTCAGATGGACGATCCCGATCCCTTCGGGATTTCGAGACTTTCGATCTCTCATTTCCTTCGACCTCAAGAACTCCGATTTCCCGATGTCCAATATGCCGACGGTGCCTTGATCTTCGACACCTGTCCCTCAGATGGACGGTCCCGATCGTCGATGCCTCTGCTGACATCACACGTGGTTTGACACGTGTTAGATCCTGCCACGTGTCACTCTGATTTGTGACTTATATGTACATGAAGTGTTGAATCTGCCTGACACCTGTCATTCCCTGGTTGTGCCATGTGTCCCTTGCTGACGTGGTCTGCTGTCGTGAGTTGGATCAATGGTCCATATGAAATCTTGGCTCAACGGCTGCGATTTCATCGCGAAATCGCATATCGCGATTTCGGGGTTTTCGTTGTCATTGTTCACGAGACTCGTGAAACTCCGATTCCCGATTCTTCGATGAAGCCTCTTGTCTACACGTGGATGGTCTCGATTGCTGCTTGATTTAACGGCTGTGATCAAATCGCGAAATCGCATATCGCGATTTCAGAGTTTTCATTGTCGAATGAATTGAACATTTCAAAGTCCCGATCCCCGATTCTCCAATGGCTTATCTCCCTCGCATATTTTTCAGATCTGACAGCTGTCGGGTATCTGCTTCCAATCTGACGACGCAGATCACTTCTTCTACATGCCAACTCCTGCGCTTAACATCTGCGCAGCTTCTCCTGATCCAACCGCTGTCGGGATTTCCGAGTGAGATCCGATGGCTCTCGGTCTCTTTCCTATGCTCCTTGCACGTATAAGAGCGCTATGCCTCCTGAGCTTATTCTCCTCGAATCCTTAAAGGATTCCGACGTCTGCGCGTGATCATTCACCTCTCTGAACTTTGTCTTTTGTTTGCCTGTCATCCTGTAAAACATGCCAACAATCCTTTGTACATTCTTCCTGTATACATGCCATCTTCATTGCTGTACTTGCCATCAATGACCAACATATGCTACTTGTTAAACATGTCCAACACAAAGGATATTAGAGGAAGCGTGACAGTGAGAAAACCTAGATAAAATATACTCAGAAGCCATCAACACAGGAGAAGGATCATGTCGAAATGACTAATGGAAGAGCAAAACATAAGGATATTAATGGAAGCACTCAGAAGGAAACAACTATTCCCACGTAGGAGGAATAAGGAGGAGGAGATATACAAAACATAGAAGTACCTTCAGTGCAGACATAAACCCTACCAATGAAGAGGATGGTGCTATAGGAAACATGCCAGAGAAAGAATATGAAGGTGCACAAAAGCATCCCAGAGCTGACATTGACAAAGGATGATGTTGAACTAGTGGTTGAGAAGGTGCGGGACCATGTAGTAGAGTCGTGGGACGATGTGAAGAAGAAAAGAGAGGAGATCATAAAGAAATTGTCAGAAGTTAAGGAAACTTTGGCACAAATGCAACTAATCACAATGCAATAGAAGGAAAAGGAACAACTACAATAGACTGTCCAGGAAAATACAATGCATACGTAAGAAAGAATCCAGATTATAGTGTCGAGAAGTGAGAATTTTTCTATCACTCAGGATATGTTGCAGATATATGAGGATATGACGCAAAAGGCCATAAAATACATTGATCACTTGGACTTGGAATTGTCCAAGGTACCCACTAAAGTGCTCTATAAACTGCAAGTTAGCGTTGCATAGGAGATCCAATCAAGAGAACACGAGGATGTGACGAAGTTACAAGTAGATAAGGACATAAAGGACACACTAAAGCTAACCCTTAACGAAGTGTATATTGAGAAGGACCAGGAAAAATAATGCATTGTCCATATAGAGCAATGCGTAGAATAAGTATCCAAGTCAATACTAGACAATGCACAAGAAGGGGAACATCTACAGAAATAAGAGATGATTTGATGCAGACCCTCGAACCCTTGAATTGAGGTCCACACAGGATCGTTCTAATCTTCCCTTGAGTCTGATTGACTCTTTGTGTCCTTCACAGGGACAAACACACACATGCAGTAGTGTTCCTCCACAGGTCCTTATGAGTGTGCCCGTGTGATCAAACACCAGGCGTCACCCAAGTCTCCTTGAACACAATAGCGTCATGCCCTTCACTAATTTGGGCTTTCGGGTTTTGCAATATCGCGCTTCCCATTGTCGAGTTTCCGGCTCATGAAACTGTCGAAACCTGAAATGCCAATTTTCCGAAATGTATTCAGCAAAGGCTGGTTTCTCACAAAACCTTCCACTGATTTGGAATCTCAGACTTCACAATTTCGCGAATCCGGATGTAAGACTCCTAGTCCATCGACCTTTAAACCCTGAAACAATCAACAAGGATTGACTCCACCCATTTGACGAGGACATGACACCTGTCCACTCAAATGATTTCTATCTCTGTCGTGGACTCCTGCCACCTGTCACTCTTCCGGGTTTTCGGGACTCTCGATCCCAAGGCGCTGACTCCTCCGTTTCCCGACACCCGAAGTGCCGAAATCCCGAAACTCCAATCCAATTCCTATCGCAACTCGTGACTTCAGGACTTTCGTTCCACTGTGCTCAACTTCTTATTGTCAGGATCCCCGAAATGCCGAAATGACCTGACGACTTGTGCGAAGAACGATAAACGGTCCACATTGATTCTTACCTCCCGAAGGGTGGATTTATCCAACTCTTATCCATCTTGCAACTTCACTAGAATCCCATGGTCCTCGCAACTTCGCAGATTCTCCACAAAGAATTTCAACCGCTCGTTGCTCCTGGACAACTTCTACGAATTAAATCAAGGTTCTTCCTTATGAAATTTACTTCTACTGGGTGACTTCGAGCCTCGTCTCCCTTCGAAGTATTTCAATCTTCGTCCTCCTTTGAAGTGTTCAAAGGTGTTATCCCTTCTAAGATTTAACTTGTAAACTCGAGTCTCTAAAGGGACTCCTGCACACACTCCTTGCAACACTCTTTCAAATACTTCTAAGTATTTGATTTCTTGACTCTGTGCACCTTCTGCAACAACAATCCTTCAATCTCTCGACCTTTGTTGATAAGTTCTAATGTCTCGACCAACCTGTGCACACCTTGCACGGCTTCTGTGCTTGTCTTGCACTTCTTCTGAAATGAGAACAACGGTATCCCTCCTGAGCTTCTAGAGATAAATTCTGAACCTTTTTCAATGCACTCCTTGCGGACGCGTCACTGGACTCCTTGCAGGAACTTCTCTCACTCATGAAGAGAAACAATTGAAACTCATTTCCTTTCTATTCAATATGAAATCATACATTCAACTCAATATCAAAGTAAATGCATAGAAAAGAGATTAAAACAACTGTAAGCATACCATTCACCATGTATAGACAGAAAACATCATAACACCATGAAATATGATTCCAAGCTTCATATATTAATTCAAATCTCCTGTACATGGATTCTTCTACAACTCTCTCTTCTTCTCTATGCTAATGTGTTAATGATCTAATTTTAATTGATACAATGATACAAAGATGAGGGTGTCTATAGTCATTTTCCCTCCTGGTCCTAAAACTGTCTAATCTGGAATTTAAATCTACCTACTTTCATTAACTGGGCATAAATGCCTTTTACATCGACAGATGAGAGAAGATTGCTCAAGATCTATTTACAATCACTTATTCATAAATGTGCGTACGCCTTCCTTAAATATTTCATTAATATTCCTCCCTTAATCTTTCAAAATATTTCAAAAACATTTTCAACATGTGGAAAAATGCGTTGCGCTCATCCCAACTGTCTTCCACCTCCACGCTCGCTTGCTGCTAGCGATGCTCCTGCATCATACTCCCTCACTTGAAAATTTTCATGGACTCCTGTTCATGAGTTATTGCACGGTCTTTCCACGCTTCTGAATCTCTATTTCATTCTCCCAACTGGCATCTTCAACTGGATGTCCCTTCCATTTGACCAAGTATTCAAAATACTCTTTTCTCCCGGTCCTCTTGCTGATTCTCTTGTCAAGTATACTTTCCATCTATGGATTTTCAGCTACAGGCATTTGTTTGGTCCACTGAACCTCCTTCTCTTCATTTTCTGCTCCTACTTATTTAGATTTGTAAGGGTACAAATCTGAGATGTTGAATATCGGTGAAATTCCGATCCCATTGGGTAATTCGATCTCATATGCATTTACCCCAAATTTCTTTACGATCTTGCATGGTCCAATCTTCTTCATTTTCAGTTTGTTATATGTTCCCCTTGGGAACCTTTCCTTCCTCAGGTGTGTAAGAATCAGATCACCAAATTCAAAATGAAGTTCTCGCCTGTGTTGATCTACTCTACGCTTATATTCTTAGCTTGAATTCTGCAATCGCTCCTTGACTCTGCTGTGAAGCTCCTTCATTGCTTCTGCAAAATTCTCTGCGCTAGCACTCCTGAATTTAGCTTGTTCCAAATCGTTCAATTTAGAAACTCCCCTTGGTTGCATCCCATATATAATTTGGAATGGACTCTGCCCTGTGCTTCTAATGATCGAATCATTATAAGAAAATTTCTCCTATGGAAGAATGTGATCCCACTGACTGTGGTGTTCAGTCACTAGGCTTCTCAGTAAATCTCCCAAGATTTTGTTTACAACTTCTGTCTGCCCATCCGTCTGAGGATGATAAGCTGAGCTAAATGAAAAATTTGTCCCTAGATTCTTCCATAAAGTCCTCCAGAAATGTCCCACGAACTTGGTGTCCCGATCTGAAACTATACTTCTTGGTAAGCCCTGAAGTCTGAAAACTTCGTTGAAAAACAGGTTCGCAATATGAGTTGCGTCGCTGGTTTTCTGGCATGGTATGAAATGTGCCATCTTGGAAAATCTGTCTACCACCATAAAGATTGAATCAAATCCTCTTTGCGTTCTTGGCAGCCCCAATATAAAATCCATGCTCACTGCATCCCACGACCTTTCTGGTATGGGTAATGGATGATATAACCCCGTGTTCTGCCTTTTCCCTTTTGTGTGCTGACAAATTCTGCATCTGTCCACAAATTTCTTAACATCTATCCTCATTCTTGGCCAAAACTATGAGCCATTCAATTTTGAGAATGTCTTATCATGACCAAAATGTCCGACTAATCCTCCACTGTGTTTTTCTTTCAGCAAATTCTCCCTCATGGAGAATTTTGGAATACATAGCTGATTTCCCCTGAACAATAATCCATCTTGGATCATATATTCAATCCATTGGGTTCTGTCCCTGAGAACTAGATTCTCATATGCCTGATACGCCTCTTTGAAATCTGGGTCATCTCTGTACATGTCTTTGAGATTATCAAAACCCAAAGTTTTGACTCTGAATTCCTGCATAAGCAAACATTTCCTGCTCAAAGCATCAACAACTTTGTTAGTAGTTCCAGAAATATGTTTAATTACAAAAGTAAAATTATGCATGTATTCAACCCATTTAGCATGCTTTTGTTTCAAATTCTCCTGTTGAGTCATGAATTTCAAAGCGTGATTATCGTTGTACAAAACAAACTCTTTAGGAACCAATTAATGTATCCATTTCTTCAGCGCTTGTATGACATCATAGAATTCTTTGTCATATGTTGAGTATTTAATCTTCGCCTCATTCAGTTTCTCGTTGAAGTATGCAACCGACCTGTCTACTTGGCTCAAGACTGATCCAATTGCAAATCCACTCGCGTCACACTTGACCTGGAATGTCTTGCTAAAATCCGACAGAACCAAAATTGGTTGCTCCGTGATCTTCTTCTTCAGCAAGTTGAAATTTTTTTCTGCTTCCTCTATCCAATGAAAATATTTGTGTCTTTTCTTCACCGTATCCATCATCAGTGTGCTAATCCCACTGAAATTTCTGATGAATTTCCTATAGAAACTAGCTAAACCATGGAAGCTTTGAACTTCAAACACACTTTTTTGCGATGACCAATTATTGATCGCTTCTACTTTTTCTGGATCCATCTTCAACTCATTTGCAGAGATAAAAAAACCCAAGTAAATGAGTTTTGTCCTCATAAATGTTGATTTCTTCATGTTTATCAACAATTTCTCTTGCTGCAATCTCCTCATCACTGTAGCTAAAAGCTTCAAGTGTTCTGCTTCTGTTTTGCTGAAAATCAATATATCATCAAGATATACAATGACAAATTTTCCTATGAAATCCTTCAAGACTTCATTCATCAATCTCATGAAAGTACTAGGTGCATTTGTTAAGACAAATGGCATAACAAGCCATTCATACAACCCTTCATTCATCTTGAATGTTGTCTTCCATTCATCACCTTCTCTCATACGAATTTGATGATATCTACTTTTCAAATCAATCTTTGAAAAAAATCTTGCTCCACTCAAGCAATCCATCAAATCATCCATCCTTGGCAAAGGAAATATATATATGATAGTAATCTTATTGATCACTCTTGAGTCTGTGCACATTCTCCAACCTCCATCCTTCTTTGGGCTGAGCAATGTTGGAACAACGCATGGACTCAAGCTTTCTCGAATCAACCTTTTGTCCATTAAATCCTGGACTTGTCTTTTGACCTCTTCATTCTCCTACGGCATCAATCTATACGCTGCTTTGTTTGGTAAACTAGCTCCAGGTATGAGATCAATATGATGACTTATACTTCTGATCGATGGCAACGAACAAGGTAGTTTGTCCACTACTATATCAACGAACTCTTCCAGTAACCTCTGGTAAATCATCCACTCTTGTACTGGTTAAAACAATTCTAGGCTTCCTGACCACGATGAATTGTGTATCTTCCTTCTTCTTAATTTCCTTAAGAAGTTCCTTCCCACTCATGAGAAGTATAGTGTTGTTTACCTCAGGTTTTACTTCTTTATCCTTAATCGGCAACAACATGTGAGTTCTCCCATTCTTCTCTAGGGTGTATGTGTTCTTTCTCTCATCATGAATCACATTCCTGTCATATTGCCATGGTCTACCTAGCAATAGATGACAAACATCCATGGGAATTTCATCACATAGTATTTCATCCTTATATCCCCCTATTTTAAATTCAACTAAACATTGTTTAGTGACATTTACCTGATGTCCTTTTTGTAGCCACGAAACTCTGTATGGGCTTGGATGTACGATAGTTTCCAGCTCCAACTTCTCTACCATCTCAGTAGAAACGAGATTGTCTGTGCTACCATTGTCCATGATGAATTTGCATACCTTGTCTTTGGTATTGCAAGCAGTCTGAAAAAGTTTGTTCCTTTGGGCTGGGTTCTCTGCCTCCTTCTATGGTGTTAAGAGAACTTTTCTCATCATCAGTGATCTTCCACCCTTAGCATATTCTGCCTCAACATTCTGTCCTTGTGCTTTGGAAATGTGAGTTTCACCTCCTTCTTTCTTTCTATCTGGACATTCATAGGATTTGTGTCCATTTTTCCCATAGGTAAAGTATTTTATTTCTCCACCTCTGCCTCTTCCTCTTCCTCTGGTTCAAGGAAAAGTATTTCTATCAACATACTATCCTCTCTGTGAGCTTCCTCCTCTCTCATGCTGAGTTTGAGGTTTCTTTCCCTCTTCTTGAGGTCTCTGAGTTATGTCTTGGGAAATTGTTTTGCCTCTGGCTTGACTTCTGCCTCAACCTCTCTGACCTTGCTTCCGGCTCAGCTTCTCTTCAGCTTTCAGAGGCATCCGATAAGCATCTTCTACATTTCGAATGATCATCATTCTCATCTCATCTTGGATGTCATATCTCAGACCATTCATGTACCTGTCAACCTTTTCATCATCTCTTTCTCAATGACTTGCTCTGATGTTTAGTTTGTAGAATTATTCAGTGTATTCCTTCACTGACATCAGCTTCTGTCTCAAATTCTTCATTCTCTGAAACAAAGTAATTTTATAATCCTTGGGTATGAATTTTTCCTTCATCTTCACAACCATTCTATCCCAACTCTTGATTTTCTGCTTTCCCTTACAACATCTGTCAGCCTGCAGTTCATCCCACCATAATGTTGCATGCCCTTTAAGTCTTGTGACAACATGTTTAACCTTCTTGTCTTCCTCGACATCCTCATAGTCGAAGTATTTATCCAGAGTTCTAATCCAGTCTAGAATCTCTAAAACATCTAAGTTCCCTTCATACATGGGAATCTCCATTTTTTCCCTGGCACCTATCCTTGCAACAACACTGAATAGGCGTTCATCCGCAACATCTTCGACTGCAACTTCTTCTCCTTCGTGTCCAACTTCATTTTCACTGTCATCATCACTGATATCCCCAATGTCAACTGTGCACCTCTGTGCTGTCTCCATGGCATCAAGTCTGGCACGTAGTTCGCGCATTTCCCTTTCCACTGCTGGATCAGGCATTGGTCTGTCTCTTCTTTTCGGCGACATGGATGAGAAATATTCTTCCTTCCTCCTCTCACTTCCTCCATTTGCAATATACAAATAGAGTCAAGCTCTGATACCAAATGACACAGACCCTCGAACCCTCGAATTGAGGTCCGCACAAGATCGTTCTAATCTTCCCTTGAGTCTGATTAACTCTTTGTGTCCTTCACAGGGACACCCACACACATACAGTAGTGTTCCTCCATAGGTCCTTATGAGTGTGCCTATGTGATCAAACACCAGGCGTCACCCAAGTCTCCTTGACCACAATAGCATCACGCCCTTCATTAATTTGGGCTTTCGGGTTTCGCAATATCATGCTTACCATTGTCGAGTTTCCGGCTCCTGAAACTGCCGAAACCCAAAATGTCGATTTTTCAAAATGTATTCAGCAAAGGCTAGCTTCTCACAGAACCTTCTACCGATTCAGAATCTCAGACTTCTCGATTTCGTGAATCCAGATGCAAGACTCCCAGTCCATCAACCTCCGAACCCTGAAACAGTCAACAAGGATTGACTCTGCCCATTTGATGAGGACACGCCACCTGTCCACTCAAACGATTTATATCTCTGTCGTGGACTCCTGCCACCTGTCACTCTTCCGGGTTTTTGGGACTCTCACTCCCAAGGTGCTGCCTCCTCCTTTTTCCAACACCCGAAGTGCCGAAATCCTGAAACTCAAATCCAATTCCTATCGCAACTCGTGACTTCGGGACTTTTGTTCCACTGTTCTCAACTTCTTATTGTCAAGATCCCCGAAATGCCAAAATGATCTTACGGCTTGTGCGAAGCATGATCAACGGTCCACGTTGATTCTTACCTCTCGAAGGGTGGATTTATCCAATGCTTATCCTTCTTGGAGCTTCACTGAAATCCCACGGTCCTCACAACTTCGCAGATTCTCCACAGAGAATTTCGACCGCTCGTCGCTCCTGGACAACTTCTGTGAAATAAATCAAGGTTCTTCCTTATGAAATTTACTTCTAATGGGTGACTTCGACCCTCGTCTCCCTTCTAAGTATTTCAATCTTCATCCTCCTTTGAAGTGTTCAAAGGTGTTATCCCTTCGAAGCTTTAACTTGTAAACTCGAGTCTCTAAAGGGACTCTTTCACGCACTCCTTGCAACACTCTTTCAAATACTTCTAAGTATTTGATTTCTTGACTCTGTGCACCTTCTGCAACAATAGAACTTCAATCTCTCAACCTTAGTTGATAAGTTCTAAGGTCTCGACCAGCCTGCGCACACCTTGCACGACTTCTATGCTTGTCTTGCACTTCTGCTGAAATGAGAACAACGATATCCCTCCTGAGCTTCCAGAGATAAATTCTGAACCTTTGTCAACACACTCCTTGTGGATGCTTCACTTCACTCCTTGCAGGAACTTCTCTCACTCAGGAAGAGAAACAATTGAAACTCATTTCCTTTCTATTCAATATGAAATCATACATTCAACTCAGTATCAAATTAAATGCATAGCAGAGATATTAAAACAATTGTAAGCATACCATTCACCATGTATAGACAGAAAACATCATAACACCATGAAATCGGATTCCAAGCTTCATATATTAATTCAAAGCTCATGTACATGGATTCTTCTACAACTCTCTCTTCTTCTTTATGCTAATGTGTTAATGATATAATTTTAATTGATACAATGATACAAAGATGAGGGTGTCTATAGTCGTTTTCCCTCCTGGTCCTAAAACTGTCTAATCTGGAATTTAAATCTACCTACTTTCATTAACTGGGCATAAATGCCTTTTACATCGACAAATGAGAGTAGTTTTCTCAAGATCTGTTTACAATCACTTATTCATAAATGCGCGTACGCCTTCCTTAACTATTTCATTAATATTCCTCCCTTAATCTTTCAAAATATTTCAAAAACCTTTTCAACATGTGCAAAAATGCGTTGCGCTCATCCCAACTATCTTTCGCCTCCGCACTCGCTTTCTATTGGTGATGCTCTTGCATCATGATTGGAAGAATAACACAAGTCATGGAGAATTATAAGATCCATATCACGAACTTGATGGCACTCTTGAAACCAAGCATGCCACTAGAAGTTATATCATATAGAGAGTAGGATGTGGTCAAACATATGGAGAAAATGGCGCAGAGTAACAAGGACGTTATAGATTTAAACGATGGAAGCGTGCAACTATGGACAAGCTTACAGGAGGATGGAAAGTTGTAGGCATTGGAACAAAAGGAGAAAGGAGTCAACACAACTGCACAGGAGTTGAAGAAAAAAAATAAGGAAATGAACATACATGATAGGCTGAGGAGCTCGTAAGAGTTAAAGAATTTACAACCATAATTGAAGAAGATGCAAACAGAGAAGTAGTTGAGGTAGGCCCAACTAGAACCATTACATGAAGACACAGAGAAGACGTTGACAAAGATGGATACAACAAAGAGAAAAATGGAAAATATTAGGTTGAAGGCTAAAGAGATGTTGAAGGAACATCTCACTATGCAGTCTGTGAAGTCTTTTGTAGAGAAGATCGCATAGGTGAAGACTTGTGCTAAATATATTTAAGATCGATTCCAGGAATTGGAGAATTCTGTGAAAGATGCAAGCACTTCCTGAGTGGCTCGAGACAAGGCACATCTAAGTGTTGGGGGCTTGTTGGAGCATGCTATTTTGGGAGAAAAGATCGAGGAATAAGGAAGAGTGCAACAAATGAGGTAAGAAACTAAGGAATGGACCAAGGAAGAGGTGCACACTAAGAATCAAGGAAAAAAAAGTGGGGAAAATAAGAGTCAAAGCAAGGAACGGTTGTATCGAAGACCAACCACATGCAGGAGGTTGTAAAGTGGACACACCTAATCCACTAGGGTTAGGGTTTTGGGTTATGATGTAAAGGGTTTTTACCCACCTTTTGTTAGTATAAATATATGATGTATGAGGTAGATAGGGGATCATATTTTGAACATGTGTGGAAGCATTTTTGAGAACCCTTTTGAGTTTTGGAGATGAGTCTATTCCAAAGTTGTAATTGAGTTCTAGGTTGCAAGATGTGGATCTTGGTGCGACATTGGTAAGCCTCACCTATACTTGTGCATTCCAAATGCACTTTTTATGTAATGTGTACAATGCAGAACTTTGATGAAGAATAATAAGAAGCATAATATCTTGGTGGACTTAGCCCAGGGGGGTGAACCACAACAAAATACTATTTCAATGTGTGGAATGTGTTCTTTAATTTTTTCAATGTCTTTTATGATGAATGAATGGATAAACTAATGAAACTATTAGAGTTATTTTACAATGCGCACTAGATTAGTTATGCAGAATGAATGTTAAAGGTTAAATGACTAGTAAATATGAATTATGGTATGGTAGAATGATGAATGTTGAAGTGGAATAATATCATGCCTAAAATCCCCATGAGTACTATCCATTCCATGACTACAGACATTTGAGTCCTGCAGCCACCCATAAGCCATCTCAAGTGAGACTGTGCTATGCACTATGTGCACAAAGTTGCCTTCTGGTTTACTAGAGGGGCCAATGGTTTCTAGGGTTTTTTTGGAGAACTAAGGTAGAACCTAGGTCAACCCATACATCCAACAATAACCAATATCATAACCTGCAAAATCAAGTGTCTTCCGTGACCAAATTGGAAGAGAAGGAGTAGTAGTGGGAACCACTCTAGTATCTTCAGAAAATTTAGGTGGATTAGTCAAAATAGTAGGTGAATCATGATATATACCTTTCCCAGTACTTGAGGAAGGAGGAACAAACACTTATTTAACTGAAGATTGAGGTAATTGCAAGATAACATGAGGTTCGATGGACTGATTTGGTAGAGAGGCTTCATTGAACTGGATATATTTTCAAATGATAACATCTTTTTTTGATGGATCAAACAACTTGTAAGATTTAGAATCCTCACTTAACCAACTATAATACCCCGATTTTAAGTCCCCATATTGATAATGTAATTTTTATATTTGATGAAAGGCCGTAGTTCCTAGGGAAATGTAAGTCTTTGAAGATTTTAATAATAAAATTACATCGCTGGCTGAAGGATGGAAAAGGAAAAGGGTTTTTGGGGGCTATGATTTGACGAGAGAGGGGGGAACCGAAGGACTAATCCTTTATGCTTTTATTAATTAATTATCACCCATGTTTGTGTTGGGGGGTGATATGAGGGGGTGCATGAGTCTCTTTGGGATACCACAATGGCCTTGGAGTGACTGGGTATTTAAACCATATTCTTTATTTCCTTGGGGTTCATTCAATCAATTTTTGTTTGGTTCATGCAATCAGTGAGTTGGGTTGGCCATTTTTTCATTAGGAATGAATTTTTATTTGGGATTTTTTGTCTCTCTAATTCTTCTTCTTGCTCGTTCCTTATTTTCTCGGGAAAATAGGAAAATAATAGCTAAAGTATAATAACCATGGTTAGTTGGTTGTAGGAATTACTAATGTATTCCATCTAGAATGGATGTGTTGAGGGGTTTGAGATCCCTTTAACTCAACAACAGGAACCCAACCCGCTAAGAGGCCCAATTAGACTCATAAGAATTTGATGAGTGGTAAGGTTCTCCAGATTCATGATCTTGATGGAATTATCGATGGGATTTAACTGTGATTGATAGATATTTATTTTTTGTTAAGCCTTTCCTCAAGATTTACAATTCTCTTTTTGGTCCTTTTATAATGTCTATAACAAAAGAAAGATATATATTTAAACTAGATGACAGAGGGAATCCAACTATGTGTTGGGGGAGGCTGGATTGTAGGATAACCTTTATACCTTAGCATGCAGACGAAGAAGATATAAACTACTTCAAAGTAACATTAATACAATTTTGATTAGTAGACATTCAACATTGTCTAAGATAACATTTACAGAAAGAAAATATATACGTGACAAGAAGTTAGCACAAGAAAAGTAATTTTCAATGCTCTATTATCAATCACAGGTTAACACAATCGATTTCTATTCATCAACTAGAATAAAAGAATTGTTGCAACATTATAAGATAACTTTAAATAATAGATACAATAACTCTTACTCAATACAACAAAAAATATTGAATATGAAGATAGAGATAATCCCCCTTGGTCCAATCACATTCATGCCTTAGATGAAAGAAGTGTCTTTGGTTCTAAACAAAACTTCTTAATTAAAATAACTTTCACATAAATAATTCTCTTACAAAATTTCAGAAAAAAGTCTTTCTCTCCAAAACCATAAACCCCTTTAACATAATTTTTTTTCCTATTTATCATAGATGTGGAGGCACTCGCCAGTGTGGAACTGAGGCTTATCTATACACATTGGATGTAAAACAACTTATTAACTTAACTAACACACATTGTCGGAGTATGTTAATGGATACTCCAAACTTGACTTAACAAAAATGAGTGGTTCTTATCACACAAAAAATACCACTTATTATGTCTGAATTTAAAAGAGTTTTTCAATTGAACAATTAAAAAATGCTACTAGAACTGAAGCTATACTGATGTGCATGCTAGGGTGAACCGATATTTGACAAGAAATGATTGGGAGTGATAGGAATACGTTATTTATCGAGCATTGGCATGCAGTGCGTTATTGGAGGCCACTAGGAGATAGCTGGATGTTGGCAGTGTTTTTCCCCCACTTATCCCCTAAAGGAAAGAAGCAAGTCATTTGGCATTTTCTAGAGTCTCTGATACTCTTTCTGTAGTCTGGACGTGTAGTTTATCCATTCCTAGTTCAACACCCCCTTTTAAACATTTTAAAATGTGCAATAAATGTGGATGAGACACTTCGAAAATCCGACGTTTGGGGGCTTCAAAGCACATAGTATACATTTCCTCCGGAGGACAGAAATATCAGAGTCATTATCCAACACTAATTACTTATTAACCAAATATTTCCTTTAACCTTCATCATTTCGAGACTTCAGGACTCCGAATCTTTGGGGTTCGAGAGTTTTTTTTGAATGTTGTGCTTGGAAATCCCCTGGAGGACGATCTCCTGAATCTGACGTGGCAGTGTGATATCCTATCATTTACGTGACATAGAAATAAGGGTGACATGTGTCACCTAGAAATGGGAATATGATGTAACCAAAGGTGTCTGAAATGAGTGCCATGTGTCAAGGACCAATGGATGCCACGTGCCTTCGACTCTTCAACACTTCAAATTTTGACACTTCGGTGATCTGTGCTTGTCTTGAAGTAAAAAATCCTGGATGGATGATCCTCTGAATTTGATGCAGTGGTCAGATGTCATATTTATGATGTGTCACATAAAGGAGGGTGACACATGTCACTTAAAATAGTACATATGACAACCCCAAATGTGCTTAAAATAAGTGCCACATGTCTCAACTAATGAATGCCATGTGTCTCAAGTGATGGATGCCACATGTCATGATAGAAGAGTG
>WSFP011485628.1:0-15538 GCA_009831015.1 Picea engelmannii | reverse complement strand
CTGAGTAAATGACCTCCAGGATGATAGTATTCCCACTCGAACGGATTTATGTGTAGTGCCAATGTCAAAATGAAAATACACAGAGGCATTGCCAAAATAGAGATACACGAGAAAAGATTAATAACTAGGAGTAACCGTGAGACGTTTTCATAGGGAACACAGAGCCAAAATCAAAAAATGGATTGGTAGTCTTGCGATAACCATCGGCTAGTCACATAGTTGTTTAATCATAGCCTGTACCTAATTTTCATAGTTAGGGAAAGGTGGCAGATCTCCGGTGGGGCACTTTAAGCACGTGATAGTGTCAAAGAAAATGCATTCAAAACACCTTAATTATATTGGACAGTAGGCATTAAATTCTTTACAATTGTACCCCAAAGTATTTGTCTCATATCCATGAAGTACTCATGATGAAAAACCACCCGAATTTTCTCATATTAATCCTTACCTTCAGTTCTGGTTAGGGTTCCCTCGCGACCATCGAATTCGGTTAACAAAAGGAAAACCCTATGCCAGATTTGGTTAAGATAGAACTGACTGTGAGGCATAATTATTTGACAAGGATAACTAACCTTAGAGATCACCTTACAGATCATAAAGCTCGCACGAGAGAACTGTCGCACAAATCGAAATAAATTTAATTAGCGTATGTCCCTATTTCCGAGGAAATCGTTCTATCACCTCATGATTCATAGTTGATCATACGTAGATACCC
Source organism: Picea engelmannii (assembly GCA_009831015.1). Lineage (NCBI taxonomy): Eukaryota > Viridiplantae > Streptophyta > Pinopsida > Pinales > Pinaceae > Picea > Picea engelmannii. Next base: position 14,823 of record WSFP011485628.1, on the reverse strand, counting down.
ATCGTAAGTATTACTTGTGCGATTGGGGTATAAGTTATGGTGACATACCTATGAGCGTAAATAATTTGGTGAGGACAGAAGTTTGATTATATTATGGTAGCATATTCACATTCATATATAAATGTAATTAGTCCTCGTGGAGGCTGGTAGTATAGTTTATACAAAGCATTAATGTGATCTACCTTGTAATTGAAAGTAGATCCTTTATTGATTCCAAAGATATCCACCATACTTGTGGTTATGTTAGGTATAGTCCCTTAATTCAACTTACTAAGTAGCAAGAGAAGTTTGATATGGATCTTAACAAAGAAAAAGAAGTTTAACTGCCCTTAAGAGAAAAGAAAAAATAGAAAAAATTATGACATTTAGGGAAACATTACATATGGTATCAGAGAAGAAGGTTATATCACTTGGACCTTGAACATGGCCATATGAATTACTTAAGAATATAATTTTGTTTATGTAAAACTAATAAAACCTTTATTGTTACAAACAAAAAACCCTTTCTGTTATGTGTTGATTAGGGCAGCTCGGGATGATGCAGAAATCAGAATTGAAGGAAATCTGGAGAAGAGACCTCCTGGAGATCCAAGACAAAACAATGATGGAAGCTCACCTATGGAGGTGTTGGAAACAATGAGGAATATTATTTTTGAGCTACAAGTTTTCAAAGCCGACAACGAGAAACTGGAGAAAGCACAACATGAACAACAAGAGATAAATGAAGTCTTGCTGCGCAGTATAGTGACAAAGAAAATCCCAAACGATGATAACAACGAAGAAGAGGTCATCAAAAGGGCCTACAAGAACTCTGGGCCAGAAGCAGAAAAAGGAGACAGTTCATCTGAGGGTATGCCTTCATTTGAGGAGAAAACAAAAACAAACAGAAAAAGGAAACAAGTAGACCACCTTGAAGGAGAATTTAAGAAAATTAAATTAGCTACCTTCGATGGAGAATCCAGAACAGGGGAGGAAGCTAAAGCATGGTTATTAGACATCAAAAAATGTTTCCAGATATAGAATTACTCCAGCTATATGAAGGTCAAAATGTCCATTTACAATCTAAAAGGAAAGGCCAACATCTGGTGGCAAGATCTAAAGTTGGCTAAGGGATTAAAAGAGAAACAGATGGAATGGTTGGACTTCAAGAAATATTTCAATAAACAATATCTATCTGAAAGCTACTATGAAAGGATTTTTTTTTTTTTTATGAGTTACGACTTGGTCAGATGGCAATGGAGGATCTTATAAACAAATTCTTGGAATTACTAAGATTCATACCTTATATCCGGGAGGACAAGGTAAAAATCCAACGGTTCTGAAGATGTCTACCACAATCCTACAGGGACATAATTGAGTTTGACAACCCCAAGTCCTTGAGTGAAGTATTCAGGAAAGCACGAATGTTCTACGACCAGTACAAACAGCGGGCATATTTTCCCAAATCTTGGAAGGATAAGAAACAAGATCAAATGAACCAATGGAAGAAGGGATACCAACCATCACCTTATCAGAATTCAGCAAAAGGCTTTCCTAGAAAATAATTTCACTCCAATGACCAAAGTACGTAAGGCAATGGTAAACCACCAATAAATCGGGGAACAAAGAAATTTGGGGACAGTCCTCGTGAACCATTGAAGTGTTGGGAATATGGAGAACCTCATCTAAGGAGGAACTCTCCATGTATAAATACAACAAACTGAATTGTCATTCATAATTTGCATGAAGCCTCGATAGTGGGTGATGTGGGCAGAAGCCTACACTGAATAAATGCAGTCGTAGAGGGTCGGCAAGCTGACCACCATTCCTCTATGGTGGAAATCGAAGGTAAAATCAATAACACCCAAATTTATGTTTTAATTGATCCTGGAGCTACATTAAGTTATATCACTCATGGTGTAGTAGAGTCAAATAAACTCAAGAAGACAAAACATGCAAAATCATGGCTGGTACAATTAGCAACGGGAACAAAAAGGAAAGTGGTTGATTTTATTCCAGATTTTGAATTTAGTTTAGATGCTAAAAACATAAAAACAAATCTGAATATTCTGCCACTAGGATCTTATGATGGGATTATTGTAATGGATTGGTTGGAAAAGAACAAAGCAGATCTAGATTGTTATACAAAGACACTTACTTATAAAGACGATTATGATACTACTAGAACAACCCATGGTATACCAAAACCAGTATCAGTTAGACAAGTCACAACAATGCAATTCAAGAAATGCATGAGAAAGGGATGTCAAGTTTACGCTTTTATGAGGGAAAAACTCTCTATGGCCAAGGGTAAACCACAAGAGATAGGTATGACTGCAGAAGTCAACTCAATTCCAATATATGCTATATAGACTAATGTGAAATACAAGAAAGAGGCCTACCTCGATCCAACGTTTGATGATATTCCACCATTGAGCATTTTGACCCAAAGCTTTATACCTGCGAGAAGTTCTCAACGAACAAGAAAAGCAAGTATATAGTGATGATATAAAAGGGATTAGCACATCAGATAACATAATCCATTAATAAACATTACAGACACACCCATGGATAATAATCATATATTTGCAAGATACCAATAGGACGGGAAAGGAGTATTTCTATTAATAATTGATCAACAAAAGTGTCAACATTACAGACTTCCATGTCGGCACGGTTCGAAACCAAGAAACCAAGTTCCTTCCAACTGGGTCCCCACCACTTCAATCCTCCATCAAAAGAAAAATCATGAGAAAGAGGCAAAGAGGTCCTCTCAATAATAAGGGAAGAGCTTGGGGGCTAAACACTGTGTTCAGACTTGAGGGACAAAGGGATGTAGACTCAATATGAAGTAATTTCTCCAAAGTAACTTTGATCTCAAAGTTGAATGATTTCTCCTCTTTTCCATAACTTGAAATTGTGCTCTTATAGCCTTCAGAATGCAACTGAAGGGCCAAGTCGAAATGTTTCTAGTATATGGAAGGCCAAGGATCAGAGATCTTTTGTCGTGACATGGAAACCCGACCTCATTTTGTATTTTCTGCCACAAATCCCGATATACGCGAGCTGTAGTGGAGAAGCAAGCATATATGTATCTTGTATAACTGATAAGGAGCGTATATGTGGAAAAATGTATGTTTTTTAGCTCCAGAATCATCAAAAAGGGATGAAAAGTCTGCATAGGGAAATGGAAAAAGGCTCTTTGTGAAAGATAGTAGTGGTGAGGAAAATCTTGCTATAACAAAAAGGAAAGTGGTTTATTTTATTCCTGATTTTGAATTCAGTTTAGATGGTAAGAACATAAAAACAGATCTGAATATTCTGCCACTAGGATCTTATGATGTGATTATCGTAATGGATTGGTTGGAAAAGAACAAAGCAGTTCTAGATTGTTATACAAAGACATTTAATTATAAAGATGATTATGATACTACTAGGACAACCCAAGGTATACCAAAACCAGTATCAGTTATACAAGTCACATCAATGCAATTCAAGAAATGCATGAGAAAGGGATGTCAATTTTACGCCATCGAAATAACGAATCTGTTAGGAAAAGAAGATAAGCCCAACTTAAAAGACTTTGTTGTCCTACGTGAATTCAAAGATGTGTTTGTTGATGAGATACATGAATTACCTCCTAGAAGAGAAATCGACTTCTCCATAGACCTGCTACCTGGATCAGCCCGTATCTCCAAAGCACCTTACCGAATGAGTTTAACAGAATTGACAGAATTAAAAATACAACTATAGGAATTGTTGGACAAAGAGTATATCAGAACGAGTGTTTCACCATTGGGAGCACCAGTCCTCTTTGTGAAAAATAAAGACAGTAATCTAAGAATATGTATCGATTATAGACAATTGAACAAAATGACTATTAAGAACAAGTACCCCTTACCTAGGATAAATGATCTGTTTGATCAAGTAGGTGGGGCCAAGATCTTTTCAAAGTTGGACTTATGATCTGGTTATGATCAAGCTAGAATAAAATATGAGGACATAAGCAAAACATCTTTTCGAACACGATATGGACACTATGAAGTCGTAGTCATACCTTTCAGACTCACTAACATACAAACCACATTTATGTGTCTAATGAACAATATCTTCAGCCAATACTTGGACAAGTTCGAACTAGTATTTATCGGCGATATTCTGGTCTATTCTAAAATAGAGGAAGAACATGAAGAACACTTAAGAATAGTCCTGCAAACTTTGAGGAAACACAAATTGTATGCCAAATTTGATAAGTGTGTTTTTTATCAAAATAAAACACAATACCTAGGACATGTAATTTCTACAGAAGGCATTGCGGTCGACCCTGAGAAAATAAAAGCCATCATGGAATGGCCAGTACCTAAGGATGTAGCAAATATCCAGCCATTCATGGGAATCGCTGGATATTATCACATATTTATAGAGGGGTTTTCGAAAATAGCCTACCCCATCAATTCATTAGAAAAGAAAGGGACCAAATTTAATTGGTCACAGAAGTGTCAAGACAGTTTTAACAAGTTGAAGGAATTATTGACAACTGCACCCATGTTGAAGGTAGCAGACCCAGATAAAGAATTTACTGTCTGTGTTGATGCGATTAAAGAAGGGCTAGGTGGTTTCCTAACCCAAGACGTACACGTTATTTGTTATGAATCCCGAAAATTAAAGGAGCAAGAGCGAAATTACGTCACACATGATTTAGAGTTGGTAGCAGTAAATCATGCCTTAAAAATGTGGTGGCACTACATAATGGGCATAAAGTTTCTATTATTGACGGATAATAGTGGTGTGAAATATTTATTTAGCCAACTAGATCTTAATGCAAGGCGAGCATGGTGGCTATCCTTTTGAGCGAATTCGACTTTGAGGTAAGACATATCAAGGGTAAGGAAAATAAGGTAGCAGATGCCTTAAGAAGAAGAGTGCATGGTTTATTTAAGATAAATGCCAGTAGAGCAGAAAGTGATCTGGAGAAGAGAATAAGGACAACAAGCATTAACAACCAAAGTTACACTAATATAATGGCATAATTAAAAAATAGTACCGCAAACTCAGATAAACCAGATTTGAGTATCGAAAAAATGGGATTTTACAATTTAAAGACAGACTTCACATATCAGATTCAACAGAGTTAAAAATAACAATCCTGGATTAAGTACATAAGAAACCGTATTCTGGCCATCCAGGATATCAGAAGACGATAACAACACTTAGAAAACTATTTTACTGGCCCAATATGAAGGGCGAAATAACATAATACTTGTCTAGGTGCCAGGATTGTAAGCAGGTTAAGGTCGAATACCAGCATCCAGTTGGCCTATTACGGACATTTCCAGTACCATAATGGAAATGGGAGACCATATCGTTGGAATTTATTACAGGTTTGCCTAAAACTCAGAAACAGAATGACTCTATTATGGTTTTAATCGATAAACTCAGTAAGTCTGCACACATTATCCCTGTAAAGTCTACTTTTAAAGCTATAAATATAGCTGAAATATTTATGAAAGAAATATTTAGACTGCATGGTATTTCTAAAATGGTGATTTCTGATAGAGACGTAAAATTCACATCCTCTTTTTGGAAAGAATTGTTTGCAGGGATAAATACTAATTTGAATTTCAGTACGAGTTATCATCCAGAAATGGATGGATAGACCGAAAGGACAAATCAAATCTTAGAAGATATGCTCTGCATGTACTTAAGAACAAAAACGAGTAGGTGAGAAGACTACCTACACCTGGTAGAATTTTCATATAGCAATGGGTACCAAACGTTGTCTAAGTTGAGCCCCTTTTAGGTACTATACGATAGAAAGTGTATGAGTCCAATTAGCTGGGACAACCCGGTTGACAGACTTATGGTGGGATTGGAGATGCTCCAAGAAATGGAAAGTACGATAAGACAGGTACAACAGAACTTGAAAGTGGCACAGGACAAACATAAAAGTTATGCAGACCAGAAGAGAAGACACTTGGAGTTTCAAGTGGGAGATCATGTTTACTTAAAAGTCAAAGCCTGAAAGAGTTCACTAAAACTCGGGAACTATGCCAAGTTGGTACCCAGGTTTTGTGGGCCCTTCGAGATACTAGCTCGAATTGGACCCGTAGCATACCAACTTGCACTTCTAGCTAATCTAAAAATTCATAATGTATTTCATGTTTCTTTGCTGAAAAATTATGTTCATGATCCTACTCACCTAATCGATTGGAACTTGGTCCAAGTGGAACCAGAAGGCGATTTCTAGGCGGAACCTTTCCGCATTCTGGACCGGAGAGAAATAGCACTTCGGAATAGAGTCTTCTCTCAGGTAAAGGTGCAATGGAAGCACTTTAGTATTGAGGAGGCCACTTGGGAGTAGGAGGGAGATTTGCAGAAATCTCATCCAATCCTGTTCCAAGAAAGGAACAAACACTGAGGAAAGTGTCTTATTTGAAGGGGGGAAGGATGTGACATCCCCAAATAAATTAATTTGAAATTTCAAAATTGTTAGAAAATTATTCCATATTTGGTAAATTCAAATTTGGAAACTTTTTGCCATTTATGGAAATTCCCAATTTCTAATTTGATAAATTGTAATTAATTATTATGCCTGTTGGGCACAAACCTGATTTGACCCAACTAACTATTTGACCATGACACTTGTATGTGAACATAATATTTTTTTAATTATTGCAGGAGGACAAATGGAACAACCATGTTAAATTCAACTGACCATGACTCCATGAGTGGGGAACATGTTGGAACTACCTCTGGGTTGATTGTTACAAGTGGAAAATTGGATATTTGGCCATTGGCATCCCCTAGAAATCAGGGATTTAGAAAGCTGCGAAAATTCCCAAGGGAGGGAAAAAGACCTAGGAAAAAATATTGTTTTGATAAATAGCATATGTGAGGAGGAAGGACGTTGCCTAGTATGCTGGGAAGAAGATACTGTTGTATTCTTGCTGTTATGAACACTATTGATTGAGTGTGAGGCAATAGGAGTCTGCTGAAACTGAAGGACATTGATGAGGAAGAGTTTCTGAGTTATCCCTCATGGACTCATAGACAGGCTAGGGGGTGGACTGGGCAAGTGATTTGGCTGCCTTGTCCTATGGTTGGGAGGAACATGGTTGTTCCCTTTGTCTTCCTTGTAAACTAGTTCAGATATGTAAATCTGCCCCTTCTCTATTCAGATTTTTATATATCTGATGTAATGCAGGTGTTAATTCTGAATCTAATTATTTTCTATCTTCGTTTAAATTATTAAATTGCTGATATGGTACATATATTGATTCGGAATTGAATTATTTACATCTTTGTTTCAATGATTAAAACGTTGATATGGTACATATATTGATTCGGAATTGAATTATTTCCATCTCTGTTTAAATGATTAAAATTCTCATATGGTGCATATATTATTTCTGAATTGATATAACAACTGGGAAATCTATTCGAGCAAACAAAGCATAAATATCGACAGAATGCCCTTAAACCCAATTTAGAATGACTCTTACGGTTAGATTGATTCTAAGAAAACTCTAGATCTTATCTTTAATGGTTAAGGCATAATTAAATAATTGTGCTTGGTTAATTTCTAAGAGTAATCACCTCAAAAAAAAGAAGGGGAAACTTAGAGTACTACCTTATGAGTGTAATAGTAGGATAAATCTTAGTGCATCGAAAACCCTTGCAGAACTACCTATGTGTAAATTCCTCTGAGAACTAAGTCTAGATATGAGGCCTTGTTATTTCATATATGTAAAGTCTTAAGATCATTCTTTTCGAGACCTCCTTTTCCACATAGGCTAGAATCGAAACTAGTACCAAAACTAGTATTCCATGCAATACTTATATCCTTAACAAAAGAGACATGCCTAATTACTGTTGGGAATCCGCGTGGACACCACAGAAGAAAATATGAGTTTTAAAATGTCTACAAAATAATGTATAAGTATTTGAGTTGTCCCTATATTATGTCCAGGATAGACTATTCTGACAGACTTATATACGCAATCATATAAAATAAATGCTAGAATGGATTACAATATATTTATTCCGAAATAGATATTTGAGAAATTTTAATGCATTCATAGAAAAAATGCGAGTTGATTTTATTTTACCCTAGTCTTAGTCACAACAACAACTCCTTTTCTTTGCAATAGAAGTCGATTATAGTAAATAGGGAAGTAATCAAGACTCTGTGACCATAGCAAAATTCTGTTAATTATTATTATTGTCGGAGCAAACAGATTGAATACATGTCAGTTGAAACGTCTTGATTGCAATAAAATTCTTAGCCATATGTGGTACTCTAAAAGCTAGAGATAAAACTTGTTGTGAGTTACTACACCATTCCGAGTATACAGGACAAGGAGTATAGTTAATTATCCAGAAAATTATTACATAGTTGTTCAAAACAAAAAACATTGACCACAAAATCCTTATAATACAGAAGGCGAAACATAACCATTTTGGAATGGAAAACTGGGTGGAGCCATGACCTCCACTTCCTAGAACCTATAGAGTTAAAGTTGAGAAGAGATGGGCTCGAAACCTGAGTACCTTCTTCACCAAGAACAGGGGTGGGCATATGGAATTTGCACAAACCAAAGCTCTCCAAAACATACCGGAAATTATTAATATCTTGTAAATGAAAGTGAGGTAATGAAACATTAATAGAATGGACAAATGTTGACCAACAGTTTAATTTTCCAGAGAGACACTCATCTTTTGATGCGCAAGCTCATGAACTTTCTCTGTCGAATGCTATCTGATAGACGGTCGGCCGAGGAAGAAGAGTGCAGTAAAACCCCGATGAGTACCTCACATCGACAAGGCCCATCATTAGTGAGTTATACCAATACTTTAAACAAAAATGAATATAAATAAGAAAAACAGAGACAATACAGTAACCAATGAAATCAAACAAAGTAACTGACAGTGTTAGTTTTTCCTTAACACATAAACAATACAAGTCGAATTGTGCCAAAGACTTGTTTTAAACCTGTCCAGGATCAAATTCACAGAAAATAATGAGGGTTCAAGTAGTCAATGTAAATATTTGTTATAACCAGACCCCGAGAGTTCTCCTTGTAGCTTACAGGAAACTGGGTAAGAGTACCGACAGAGAAACACACACATCACAAGGAAAGACAATAAGTAACTTAGAGGGACACACATAGTTTTTTCTTTAAAGAAAAAATAAATCGAACAAATTTTCCTAGATATTCAACACTGGACCACGACGTATAGCCAGGGGGTAAGACTAAGGAGGAATAATGATTTAGGACTTAGGGAATACCGAAGTACCCTTTTCTTTTTCCTGACGATTTAACTAGTATTTCTTGGGGAAAAGAACGAATAGTTAGAGTGCCATGATTTTCGGGAAAACGGGGATGAGTAGATAGTCCAGATGACTTCAATATAGGAACTAAACCCATAACATATTAAGCATTAACGATAAGGTGTACGTACTTAAACTAGAAAAGAACAACAAAGTGAGATAACCCTCACTGTAATAAATTGTTGAACACTCTACTCTGTTAAAACTTACCTGGAAGACGGACAATGATCGACAGGTTCACTGAGTGAATGGCCTCCAGGAAGATAGTCTTCCCACTCCAATGGATTTATGTACAGATCTAGTGTAAAAATCGAAATATACAATGGCATTTCCAAAATAGAGATACACGAGAAATGATTAACAACCAGGAGTAACTGTGAGACTTTTTCGTAGGGAACATAGAGCCAAAATCAAAAAATGGATTGGTAGTCTTGGCATAACCGTCGTCTAGTCACATAGTTGTTTAATTATATCCTATACCTAATTGTCGTAGTTAGGGAAAGGTGGCAGACCTCCGGTGGGGCACTTTAAGCATGTGATAGTGTCAAAGGAAATGCGTTCAGAACACCTTAATTATCTTGGATGGTAGTCATTAAATCCTTTACAATTGTACCCCAAAGTATCCACCTCATATCCACTAAGTACTCATGATGATAAACTGCCCGGATTTTCTCATATTAATCCTTACCTTCAGTTATAGTTAGGGTTCCCTCGCGACCATCGAATTCGGTTAATGAAAAGAAAACCCTATGCCAGAGTTGGTTCAGATAGAACTAACTGGGAGGCATAATTATTTGACAAGGATATCTAACCTTAGAGAACACCTTACAGATCATAAACCTCACATGGGAGAACTGTCACACAAATCTAAATACATTTAATTAGCATATGTCCCTATTTCCTAGGAAATCATTCTATCACCTCAGGATTCAAAGCTAATCATACGTAGATACCCATGGTAAGTCTTACTTGCGCGATTGGGGTATAAGTTATGGTGAAATACCTATGGGCGTAAATAATTTATTGAGGACAAAAGTTTGATTATATTATGGTATCATATTCACATTCATATATAAATGTAATTAGTCCTCGTGGAGGCTGGTAGTATAGTTTATACAAAGCATAAATATGATCTACCTTGTAATTTCGAGTAGATCCTTGATTGAGTCCAAATATATCCACCACCCTTGTGGTTATGTTAGGTATAGTCCCTTAATTCACCTTACTAAGTAGCAAGAGAAGTTTGATATAGATCTTAACAAAGAAAAAGAAGTTTAAGTGCCCTTAAGAGAAAAGAAAAAAAAACAATTATGACATTTAGGGAAACATTACATTTCATCTATCAAAATATATCAAATATTCCTCATTTCCTCTTGAAAAAATGCTAGAGATTTCCCTTGGAGTGGTTAGATATCCTTAATATGAATTTTTAGTGTTGAGTATATTTTTTGTTCATGTAAATTAAAAGAATTTATTCCTATCGGAGCAAGAAAATGAAAACGACTATTTCCATCAGGTGATGAAGTAGAAAGAGCATGAGAAATACAAGGAGTAAGGAAATACTTTCCAGTGTATTCAGTTCCCTGAACAATCATTAGAAGAGATTAAAGACATGGGTATTCAATGGAATGCTATAAAATTATATCAAAAGAACTTGTTGTTTCTCTGCTAAGGAATATGGAGATGCAGATTTTGAATGAGTATTTTCAACAATAACACCCCTTGATTTGGAATTTCTTATAAAATAAACAGCCTCTTATGCAACATCATTTGAAACTATTTTTTTTCTCCCAATCAAAGCATATATCAAAGTCCCTTTGACTAAGAGTGTGAAGGTCAGAAACATTTTCATTATTAGGAGGAACCAACGGAGACAAAAGTTTCCGTTCTTCAAAATCTTCTTCCATAGGGGTTGTTTGTTCCTTGATATCATCATCATCTTCAACATTTTTCGAAGAGGAAGGGGCCTGATCAACATGCCATGGTCGATATCGAAAATTTCTCCAATTTTCAATCATTGTATCATCTGAAAGGCCAATATCTAAGGGAATGTTCCTGAATGGTTTGTACAAAAGAAACACAATCCAACATAAAGTTTGGAAGTCTTCAGAAGCCTCATTGGGAATAGAATAAAACCGTGGCCAAACTCTAACAATTGCATGAAAATATATAGGTTTCCATTGTTATTTCTTACATTTGGCATCAAATATCCAAGATATTGTTGTTTTTATCAAACACAAATGTTCAATAAAAGCAGGTCTTCATTGATATGTTTGAAAAAAACTGTTAGGAGATGAAAATTGATGGGGGTCCTTTAGCATCTTTATTAAAACCTTTCTCCCAACTTTTAAGGAAACAAATTTGAGAATAGAAAGTACAAGAGGTAGCTTTAGTAACATATGGCAAGTTTCTTGGGCTCCAATGTTATGATGAACAAGTGTTTCAACAAGGAATCTTTTGTATGTAGAAAAAGTAGGATCCTCTGATGCACCCGAATTTGAAATTCTAGTTAGCATATCTTGATAAATTTCTGACCTATTTTCTTGTTTGGAATCATATTTAGCAATATATTTCAAGAAAACATGTCGAGAAACCACTGGTTGAAAATCAACATTTGCATGCCACATTGCAAGAAGATCTACATTATGGACATTTAGCCTATCATTGTTTCATTTTGGCTCATATTTATTTATGCCTTTTTCATCTATGAGTAATATTTATTCATCCCGAACCTCCCATGGAGAATTGTAGCAACAACTGAGAATAGCTCCTTTCTTGCACAAGAAAAAATCTACACTACACTTTGTATGTATTTGAAGACGTTTCGAAAACTGTTCATAATCATCATGAGGATTGGAAGAAAAAATATGATCTGTATTCAATAGGCATGGGTCACCATTTGATGCAGGAGCATCGCCAGCGCATCAAGTGAGCCAGCGTGGAGCGGAGGACAGCTGGATAAGCCAATGCAAATTTTGAAATTGCCTTGGAAACTGTTGCGCGTTTCTTAAATGAGTCATTTAATAGGTGGCACACTTGTATATTGTAAATGGACCTTGAGCGGATAGCTCTCATCCTTAGGTAGATAGTCGGCATTTAAGATAGTTAATGCTGGTAGATAGGAATTTAATTCTATATTTGATAGCTTTAGATTCCAAGAGGGAAAACGGATATAGACACCCTCATTGTATCATTGTAACATTATCAATTTAGGAAGAGCAAAAGAGCATGCAGAGAACTGTAAGAAAAACACCCATGTACAGACATTGAATTAATAGAGAAAGCTTTGATTCAATCTCATGGTTATGTGTTATTTCTCTGTGTATTGATGATTATGCTCATGAGTGTTCATTTCCTGTCATACAATTGCTTTTATATGCCGTGTATGTCATTTCATGGTTGAATTGAAGTCTGAGAGAAAGAGTGGATAAGTTTCAATTGTTTCTCTAGTTGAGCCAGAAGATTCCTACAAGGAGTGCAGTTGAATTGTCCGCAAGGAGTGCGTCAACAGAAGGGTTCAATTAGAGATAGATTTTGTTCTCATTCCTTCGAAAGTGCAGTCAAGCACAATGCCGTGCAAGGAGTGCATAGGCCAAGGAAAAGCCTCATAATTGCGATTTTGAGCAAAGTATTGAAAGACTGCTGTTGCAGGAGTGCGCAGAGTCGAAAGATTTCAACACTCAGTCGAGGTTGAAGAGTTGCCGCAAGGAGTGCGTGCAAGAAGTTCTCAGTAGGACTTGAGAGGTTGAGAACAAGCTCAGAAGGAATAGGCCTTCGAGGTCATTGAAGGGTAAGTGTAGGGAATATGCTATTGGAAGTTCGAAGAAAGCATCGCAGGTTAGCGAGCAGGCGAAAGAATTCAATAGGGAGATACTTCTTCATTTCGTGGATTGCACAAGGAAGAACGGATGGTCGAAAATCCTTTGAAGAGATTTTGCAAAGTTCCGTGGGCCGTTGGATCTCATGGAGGTGTAGAGGAGTTATAGTGAGAACGTCTGGAGGTTCTAAGTTCAGAAGGGGCGGAGCCGTCGGTCCATGCCACAGGAGTCGTCGGATCTACACGTAGAATCGTGTATCGGGGACTCGCAAGGGGAAGTTCCAAAAGTTCACAACGAGAATCGCGATATTGCGAGACACGAATACCCCGACAACCAAAGGGTAGCGTGTGGGACTGCAAGAGTGAGTGGAAGATAGGTGGCAGAGATTGGGAGATCTTGCGAACTTGGAAGTTCGCAGGGTGAGAACCCAAGTATTGGGTACTCCAAGTCACAAAGACACGAGTAGCGAAAGCCCGATAGGATCATATCGGAGTTTCAGCATATCACGAGTCGGGAGTCGGTAAAGTAAAGGACTTGGTATTGCGAGTAGCGAAGTCCCGATAGAGGACAGGGGAAAAGTTAGCGATTTCACTGGCCGTCGGGCCTCGGGGATTCGAGAGCCCAGTGATCGATAGAAAACTTGTGAAGCCGTGAGTTCCGGTCCTCCGAAAGTAGAGAAGGGAGGATCGTGCCGAAGAGAGCTGTGGGTGCAGATTTCCCGATAGGGAAATAGAAGAACCTTGGAGTTCTTTGGGCCGAGAAGAAGAAGATCCTGTGAGCACGCATGGACCTTACGACCTGCGGGTGGTGAAGGGGCCATGTTGCAATCAATTGGTATCAGAGCGGGAATATCTCTTTGCTTTTTGTAGCAGAGAAGAAAATTCACCATGTCGCCCAGGAGAGAGAGGCAGTCACCTGATCCAGAAGACAGGGAGGTGCGAGGAAGAGGCAGGTTGGTAGGAAATCCAGAAATGGAGAGACAAATGCGTGATCTCCGAGCAAGACTTGAGGAGATGGAGACAACTCAAAGACGCACAGCTAGTGCAGGGGATCTCAGTGATTCCGACAGTGAAATTGAGGCTGAACGCGAGGAGGAAGTTGCAGCCGAAGATGCATCAACTGAGCGGTTGATAAAAGCTATCGCCAGAATGGGTGTGAAAGTGAAGATGGATATTCCAGTCTATGAGGGAAACTTGGATTCATAAGAGCTACTAGATTGGATTAGAGCTCTTGATACCTACTTCAATTATGAAGATATCGAAGAGGATAAGAAGATCAAGCATGCTGTCACACGCTTGAAGGGACATGCAACATTGTGGTGGGACGAGCTACAAGATGACAGGCGCCGCAAGGGAAAGAAAAAGATCAAGATTTGGGATCGGATGATCGTGAAGATGAAGGCGAAGTTCATCCCAAGAGATTATCAAATTACTCTGTTCAGGAGGATGCAGAACCTGAGACAGAAGATGATGACAGTGAAAGAATACACTGAAGAATTCTATCGACTGAACATCAGAGCAAGTCATCAGGAGAGTGATGTGTTGGTCCCCGATTTTGACCATGCTCTTTGCCTATACTATATACCACAAACCTCCAATTACATGCCAGTACCACCCTTTTGACCTCATTTTGACATAATCAACATTTCCTTACCATTCAAAGGGGTCACCTAAGGTATCTTTGAATTTCAAGCTA
>WSFP011485625.1:0-15539 GCA_009831015.1 Picea engelmannii | reverse complement strand
GGGGGGGGGGTCTGAAAAGGTAATTAAAAGGTGCACTTAGATCTACGATTGTCCCACCAGCGCGCAAATCAACAGTGCACAAGATATTCTGGACCCCCCTGATCGTTCTACTTTTAATAGTGAGGGGGGGGGTCCAACATGATGGTTAAGGAGCGTGCTCGAATCAACCACTGATATAGCTCTATTCAGATCAATGGTCAGCCATTTATCTCGGACACCCCAAGTTTTTCTACTTTTAAAGACAGGGGGGGTCCGGAATGAAGTTGTGTCTAGGCAAGCCCCATCCCTACATGGCATTATCTTGTTACATATTACCTCTCCACTCCAAACTATTCACCGCCTATCATTCTTCCAGCTCACCACCGTCATTCAGAATTGTCACACCCCAAAACATCCATTGCAAATCCCATTTCATCACCCCGTCAGCATGTCCCCTCCAACTAACTGTTACAGATCATATCCATTCCATTCATCTCCCAATCGCCTTCTTCACGTCAATCATTTTCACACGTCATATGTCCTTCACCTTACCCTCTCACACTCGAAACGACCCGTTGGACATTTATGACTGGACACATACCCATTGTTCATATGACTTGTCCGTTTTCTCCCAACGGATACCCGTTCACTAAACTTCAACCCCGTTTCGGTCATTCCCATTCCATTCACACTCCTTGCGTATCAGAGACTCATTTTCCTTCGCCTCTGCAACACCTCATCCAACCATATTTTTCACCTACTAACGTGTGTTCAATGTGCAGGTATCGGTGGAAAGCAATGGTGCCCAAAAGCAAAAAGTCAAATGCGGAGGAAAATCCTTTTCTCCCACCTCTGGTCGATCTCGACCGGATCTCGTTAGCAGACAAAGACTACTTGATCTCAAAAACCAGGTCCAGTTTTGATTTTGACGAGCTACAGTCATGGTTTAAAGACACCTTCATCAATCAGAGCAATGAAATTGGGCTCTAGAAGTCGAATTTCCCCCTGTATATTTTTCCCCAGATCTATCATTTCCCGGAATTTGCTCTTAAATTCCAAGCGCACTACCTCCCTGATCAGAGAGCCATAGTGTCTTCGACCAAAGAAACCTTTTTCCTAATTACACCTGAGGCCATCGATCAAATGATGCAGGTACCTAGAGACAAACCCCGTTATCCCCTTACATTTGAAATTATGACATAAATGTATTAGAACTTATAATTTCCCCAAAGAGCACAAATCTTTGAGCTTTTCCTCCCTCAAGACGCCCAATTCCCTAAAAAGAATCCTCCCTACCATTCTTCCATATTTTCCGAAAAGGGAAATCAAATTATCTCCACACTGTGTTTCTTTCTCGGTTACTTCTCAGATGAATGGGTGGATGAACCTATCTTAGGTTTCCTGTCCATTTTCTCTGTTGAAGAGAAAGTCACCACCCATTTCGATTACAGGGGTTTCTTGGTTGAGAACCTGCACGACCAATTGGAAAATTTCCCTATAGAAGGCATGTTCCAGTATTCTTCAATACTGGCCTACATGTTCATGTTCTATCAAGCAAACAAATTTTCCTTTCACATGCAGAATATGGACAAGCAAGGAAAACCTCAAGCAGTCACTTTATGGACGTCGTTGCTCAGGAGAAACTCCACTGAGTTCACTTTTAAACAATTCATTGAGTTGTTTTATCACCCAGTTGTAGGCATGCTTAGTGGAAGACCTAAGCCGAGGATAAACAAGGAGATCCAAAGAGTTATGCACCTTTCGGATCTCACAAAGACTGGGGATTG
This sequence comes from Picea engelmannii, assembly GCA_009831015.1. Taxonomy (NCBI): domain Eukaryota; kingdom Viridiplantae; phylum Streptophyta; class Pinopsida; order Pinales; family Pinaceae; genus Picea; species Picea engelmannii. The sequence continues at coordinate 13,773 of WSFP011485625.1, read as the reverse complement.
GTTTCTATACTAGAATCACACAAAAATCAGAGTGTATGGGTGTGAACTAGCTCCATACAAGTTTCCCAAGTATGTGCCTATTCGAATATTCACACTGGATTATATTCTTCAGATGATAAACTCAGATGACATCCATTTTGTGTCTCTGAAGAAAAAACAGTAGATGAGGATCAAAGGGAAAATATGACCATTTATCTGCAACAGTCATATTGTTGGGGAAGAGGCAGATAAACTATTGAAGGAAATGAAATTCAACACTAATTTCATTTGGCGATATGACCCTAGTGGGATCATTGCAGAGATGAGATCCAAGAACCAAAGTTTACCTTATGCTCACACCCTCAAACCTAAAGTTGAAAAGTATGTGAACCAGATAGAGTGGGAAGCAACCACTCTGGTAGATACAGAGCCACAAGAATATCCTTCAGTCTCTTTTTCACTGACTACCACTCCACAAGTACACAAGGAAAAAATTCCAAGAAAGGATGCTTCACCTTCAATCACTGAGGTATCAACAAAAGATTTCCAGGTATACTGCAAGAAACCCAAAACCACTCATGCTACTCACATGTCTAGTGAGGAAGATCCCTACTTTGCCAAAGTGATTGAAAGAAGACAGCAGGTGGTGTCAACTTCTTCTTCAAAGAAGTAGACAAAGATAGTTTTGACCACCCAAAATCCAAAAGGATCTGTACCTCTGATCATTTTTGAAAAATATGAAATGATTAAAAAGAAAACCGGACGCTAATCAATAGCACCTACTCTCAATTTTGAAAGAAAACTTCCATAGCACAACATCGATTGTTGTCATCCTTTGACACAAAGAAAGGAAGAATGCATCTGGCATTTCTGCAAGCACAAGTGTCTCAACCCAAAGAGATCACTGATTACAAGAGGTCAACTATCGTTTTTTACACCAAACAAGTCCATCCATCTAACCAGATGGAATTGCACAGACAATCTGGAGAAATGGTTTTCTCCACATTGGCACATGCTTCCTCTACAACAGCAAAGTTACAGGTGTAATTAAGCAATGTTCAAACCCAATTGAAGTTGGAAAAGATATCCTCGTTTTCAAAGGATAACAGAATAAAATCCTTAGAGGAGTTGGTGCTCAAGATTGGGTATGATCCCTTGAATGTAAAAGCAGTAGAGGAAATGTTGAAGAAAAAGAATGCTAAGAATCTTTGAGAAAATAACTCAAATTGCCACCAACAGAGGATTCACAAGCTAAATAAATATTTGAGGCTACAAACGAGAAAGAAGAATTGTTGAAACTTATCATGCAGCAGAACGCACAGATCAGGGAAATGGAGGCAAAGTTGGAAAAGTTATTGAAAGAGAGGGAACAATTGACCCCGATGGAATTCATTCCATTGAGAGTAGTTCCCATCATGGAAGTTAGTACAATGGCTATGCCAGCAACCACTACAGCATAAATTCCATCAGCAACTCCATTGACAGCACTAGAAAAAACTATGGATCTAGCAAAGTCCATGGAGGAGATGACTCTGCAGGGAACATAGATCAATAGGCTGAAAATGGAGATTGAAAGTCTACAGAAACTCAAGTCTTCTTTCCAAACAAGATACAATATTGAGAGACAAGTATCAAAGAAACTCAAGCAGGAAATACAACAACTTCAAAAACAAACAGTGGCAGGTAAGACATTAGCAGAGGCTAAGGAAAATATATGGACCGATATCTCAAAATCCATAAATGAAATTTGGCCCATGGTGAAAATCATGTTCGAGCAACATGATATGGTGTTAAAGAGTAGGCGGGCCATTGAAAGGATAAGAACAGAGCTGGGTGAGATGCCCTCGACAACCAACGAGATCATCAAGTTTTTGAATTCAAAAACCAAGGAAGAGCTTGAAGACCTAAAAGTTGAAGACATGACATAAACTATCCTTGAAGTCAAAAGAATGTTGACCAAGAGAGGATTAATGTTGCAGTTGGAGGAGAAATTTCAGAACATGGACATTGGGGTTCAGAGATTTTTTAGCAATATTGAGGCCTTACATAAAAAAGGCCTTCCTGGTTTACTTGTCCTCAATAATAAATTGATGACTTTGTCAGATTATAAGGAAAAGATTGCCACCATGGCCAAAGATAGTTCCAAGTTTTTAGGCATACAGGGCAACATCAAAGGAAAAGTGTTCTTGGAGACTTTGCAACCTGACCTCAGCATACAACACGAAGTCAAGTACATTTTCCTCACCAAGCTGACTTTTTCTAAGTATACCGATATGGATGAAATCTAATGCCGACTGTTGAAAGCTACCATCCCCGGTACACAGAGATGGAAAGAGTTGTGTGAATTGATCAAATAAAGATAAATATTTTATCCAAGTCAGCATCCAGTGCAGTCAAAGTCATATGAATGACTCACCAACAGTCTTCCCCAAAATCAACATGAGATATTCGACACATCATCATCAGTTCCCATATTTTTGCATCTTGTTATCTAGATAGTTAAAAATAGCATCTACCACATCCTAATCATTGATGACAGAATCGTTTGTAATCTTTATTATAACTTCAAACTTTGAATTTCTCAGGGTTGATTTTTATGCTCGAGCAAGTTGTAATCTGTATTCTTTTCAAAGAGATCATTCCAGTAATACAAGGAGACATTTCACAGGATTCCCACGTGTTAATTGTTGGTGAAATTTTATCTGTCTTCGTAAAAGTTTTCTTTCTCAGTTATCATGTTGTTTTCTAATCTAATCTCTAAAAGAAGTTAAAGTTGCAGAATTTGCCATGGTGTACTCTGTTCTTAATCTTTTACAGATTTATATGTTTTCTTTCTAATGCTATAACAAAGAAATTCTTAATTGCTTCTTTGTTTTAAACTGATATCTCACCTTTTCTTCAAATCCATCATTTTATTTCTAAAAGGATCCAACAAATTGCATTTCCTTACCCTGTAAAACGAATATTTTAAAAGCTTTCCTTTGATCTCCTTTTTATGAAACAGACCCCATAGCCCAATGGAAGCGTAAATGACATTCAGCCAGTCTATTCAAAAAACACAAACAAGTGGGTATTTTTCTTTATAACTAGCCTAAAACCTGAAAAATCCAAACAAATCTAAATCTTACAGAGAGATCCCTCTCTGAAACTGGCAGGGATAGATCCCAGTTTCGAAGTGGTTGGTTAAGGTTACCTCTTGTAAATTATTTATTCCCTTTATACAACCTCTGGGAATTTACAAAGTGATAACAGAATCCTAAAGCATGTAGTCCCGGATCTAATTGTGGTCATTGATTTTGGTAGAGAGAGGGGACCATTGATTCCTCTCACGTTAGCTATGAACTTCGTGAGTTTAGAGATTGAGAGATTGACATTATGGTGAGTTGAAAATACCCAAAGCTCAAAAATTCGAAGTGTGGAGTAAGGACCTATTGGTTTAGCACTTGGTCCTAGCCGTGGTCACATGCAAGTTAAGGACTGAAGAAAAAGGGGCTATCACCCAAAGGTGAATTGTTGTGGAACAAAGAAGGTCTTATAGATAGAATCGTGGGGATTCTTGATCAACACAGAACTGTTGAAAATAGAGTTTGATGTTCTTTTGATTGAATCGGATTGTTTAAGTTACTTTGGAAAATTATTAAAGAATGATATCCTGACAAAATCCGGTTGTCTGCACATTTTTGAAGCATTACCAATTGTCATAACCAAATAGAATTGTTACCTAGTGAAGAGAAATGGAGGAATCATAGGATGCTTACAATCCAAAGGATCAAATTAGAGGAATGGATTTCCATTTGGGAATTGAAGGAACAAAATAAAATGGGCATGGAGAAGAAATAAACAAAGAAGTGAGTTGATGAACATCATTAAGAATTTTCAAAAAGATGTCCAAATTCACCAGGAAGATAATGAAAGACTTAAGAGAGACAAGGAGAAACAGGAAGACTTCAATATGAAGTTAATGAGGAGCCTGGAAAGAATTGAAAAGAAGTTGGATAAAGAGAGTGGCTCTAGCAAATCAGAAAGTCACGGGACCCCTGAGAAGAAAGGAAGATAAAGGAGTGGTAGTAGGCATCACCATCACTCCCAAAAGAATTCCCATAGGAGATCACTCAGTAGCTCAATTGCATCCCCTGTTAGGAAACATAGGAGGTTTGTTCTGGATGAGTTGAAAGGAGAAATGAATAAGATCAAACCTCCTAATTTTGATGGGGAGCATAAGAAGGATGAAGATGGCAAGACATGGCTGCTAGGCATGTGGAAGTACCTCCAATTGCAAAATTACTCTTCTCATGTAGAGGGAAGAATTTCCATCTACCAACTTAAAGGAAAGGCATCCATATAGTGGGATCAATTGGTCCAAGTACAGTGCCTCAAGGAGAAAAATGTGACTTGGAAGGAATTCAAGAAACATTTTGAAAATAAGTACTTAGCCAAGAGATACTATGACAAGAAGATGAAAGAGTTATTTGAACTTAAACTAGGTAGAATGACTAAAGATGATTATGAGAGGAGATTTCTAGAGATGTTGAAGTATGTCCCTTTCATTAAGGATGAGGTAGTCAAGACTCAGAGATATCTAAGTGGGCTGCCATCTTTCATCAGTGATAAAAACCAATATGATGTGTTGGTGCAAGTTTGATCAGACCAGGGTCCTTCTCAGGTTACCAACAAAAGGTACTGAGTAGTCTAGAGCGTTGTCATTTTCATCTCCTCCAAATAGAATAAGTCTCACCCAAAGCGCTGCTAGAAAAAAGGATAGGGAAAGGAAAGGAAAATACTTAGGAGGATTCACAAAACCTTCCAGATTCATTTTGTTCTTGCACAAGACATCTAGCTACAGAACATATCTGAACTCATATGTGCATGAACTGGAACTATGTATGTTGCGGAAAATAATTCAAACACATAGGCATCATGTGGAAATTATGAACCATAAAGAAGTATTGTAAAGATACAATGCATAAGGATAAACACAAAAAGACACAACATATTTTGAAATTTTGGATCCTTCTTCATATATTATCTTTAGGTCTTTCTCCACTAAAATCTTAGAGATACACAGTAAATCTCTATTACATACTCCTAGATCTGGACTCACGTCGTGAAGCTATAACTCCAAAAATGGTATAAATATTACATTACAGACTCAAAATATGACTTCTCAGAAGTAGACAATAACTATGACCAAACCTTACACTTGTGATACTGACAAAACCCAACCAAAATCAACAACAACCCTTTTTAAATTGTATTCATCCCCCTATATAATCTAAGTCGTGTCTTTTGGATTTGGTTTGCATGCTTTCTTGTTCTGTTGCAACTTCTTTTGCTTTGTTGGCGTTGCGCTATCCTTTTCTCAAATTATTTCTATTGCTTCTCCTTGCTCTACTATCCAGCTTCTTTTGCATATTGCACAATTGGTACTAGGAAAAAATTGGGACTATAGTCCTTCTTGCACAACTCCTTATCCAAAAAACAAGGCACAATGGGCTCCGACCACAAACCTTGACTCGCCCTCGAGTCAAGTACTTGAGTCTTCCGCAGGTTCCAGGAGCAACTGTTGTTTTCCCTTGTCCTCCTTTTCCTCTTTCTTTTTCTCTTCTTCTTGCACTTTTTATTCTTCTTGCTCTTCAAATGAAGGGGCCAACTCTAGGACCAACTCCAAGGCCCGCTTTTTCACTTCTTGAAAGCTTCTGACCTTATCCTACCATTTCCTAGAAAGGAGTGAGACCTCGGCAACGAACTGTTGGGTTGCCTCTATAATGCATCACTTGGGCTTGAATGCAACCAATGATTTCCATTCAAAATATGTTGTTGCATAAAATTGATGCATCTACATATAAAATGTATGAATGACAGGTCGAAAGTCGCACAACTCCTTCTGAGCTACGGATTGCACCTCAAATAGGGCGTTCAACTCATTGTCCACTTGTTGAATTTCGTCAAATTTATGTGGTTGATCCAACAGATCCATCGTGGTTGAAACTACAAAAATTGCATAAAAATCAAATCTAACTACTATACACGCTCCTTCACACTAGAGAAACAACCCTTTTTGCTCAATTCTGAGACATATAGGGTTTTAGGCGAGCGCCATTCACCCATCCTGGCCGCAACATACCATCCAGTTCTGCAAGTCTAATTGCTTCTAAAGGTCGAATCTCCACAACTATAAATGGTCCCAAACAATGCATGCACAACTTGTTGGGATGCTTTTGGTACTGACTGTCATAGAGTAGAACCTTGTCTTGCACAAATAGTTTATTCTTAATGTGTCTGTTGTGCCAAGCTTTTTGCCTTGATTTCTCAACTGACTAATGGAAGTCTGCTAAAAATATGGTCTCTTCAAGTTCTTGTAACTCCACGAGTCTCTGCACAACTGATTCTTCCTATGACATATGGGTTCTCTGTACAATGTACAAACTTGGAGTGATGAATTCTACAGGCACCACAACCTCCTTCCCATAAACTATCTGAAATGGCTTGTACTTATGGAGTTTCTTTGTGGTGTTCCTATAAGCCCATAGTATTGCTGGAACTCTGTCATCCCAATCTTCCTAATTTGTGCAATAGACCTTTGTTAACCCTCTCTCCAGAATTTTGTTGAACGCTTCTACTATTCCATTGGCTTGCGGGTGGTAGGGGTTGCTTTTGTGATGTTGGATCAGGAACTCTGTTGTAAACTTTGCTATAGTGCTGCTAATAAAATGAGCTCCTTGATTACTAGTTAGACTCCTACGACATCCAAATCGAGTGACAATATTCTAAAAAATGAACCTAGCATCCATATTGGTCAAGCAGTCCTGAACAACTACTCCCTCCACCCAACGTGTAAGGTAGTCAGTTGCGGTAATAATGTATCTAACCTTTGAATGCTTAGCTATGGGGTTGACCGGCCCTATGAAGTCAACCAACCACTTCTCAAATTCCTGTAGAGCTCAAACTATTTGAAGTGGTAATTCATCTCGTCGTGATGACTTACCCACTTTTTGAAAAACATCACATGATCTAGCATATACCTTTGCCTCCTTGAAGAGCATTGCCCACCAAAGTTCAGCTTGGAGGATTATCTGCGCGGTGGCCTTTCCTCCTACATGACCTCCCACAAATCCACTATGGAATTCCCATAGTATATCCAATCTTTCATGATCCAAGACACATCTTATAAGGATACTATCTAGTCCCAATTTATACATTTGTCCTGTGATCAACTAGTATTTTGTTTCTCTAATAACCATATGCCGTTTCTGGGTTGTGAAATATGTTTCTGGGCAGGCTCCTGTACTTAAGAAGATTGTTATGTCTTCCAGGTAATCTGGTATGGCTTCAACCCAAAACATATATGCATATGGGATCTGATCATGAACTGCATAGCCACTTTCCCCTTAATCTAATCTAGACAGGTGATCCGTCCCTACGTTGAATCTTCCAGGCTTAATAATTACTTCAAAAGAGAATTCTTGAAATAGAAGCAATCATATACAAATTGTTCATTCCAACATAGGCTTGTTAACTAGATATTTCAATGCAGAATGATCAGTAAATAAATTAAAATGAGAACCTAACAAATAATGTCTAAATTTCCGCAAAGCATAAATCATGGCTAAACCCTCCCTTTATGTCGTTGTGTAGTTATTCTCATCTTGTGACAACTTCCTCCTTACGAAATAGAGAGGATGATCCATGGCTCCATCTCTGGGTTGTGCTAAGATATCTCCTAAAGAAATACCTGCAACATCTACGTGGATGTGGAATTCATTTTTCCAGTTTGGGAATATCATAATCGGTGTTGTGTTGAGCTTCTCCTTTAGGGTCTCAAACTCTTTATCACATTTTGGAGTCCAGTGGAGCATTTCGGCCTTTTTTAATAGATTTTGAAAAGGTGTAGTAATGTTTTCATATCTTTTGATGAACCCACAATAGTACCCTGTGTGTCCCAGCGTGGAGCGCAACAACTTAGCACTCGTAGGTGATGAAATATTTACAATAACCACAACTTTGGCTAGGTCTACCAGTACTCCCTCTCAGCATACTATGTGGCCCAACAAATTTCCATGTGATACACAAAAGATACAATTTCTAAGATTAAATGCTATCTGCAATTCTTTGCATCTATCAAAAATCAGACGTAACAACGCTACATATTCCTTGATTAGACTATATATCATCCAGTCATCCATATGAAATTCTATAAAATTGTGAATAAACTCTCTGAAAGCTTCTATTACAATCCTAGAGAAAACTACAGGGGCATTCTTTAATCCAAATTGCATCACATTGTATGCAAAAGACCCCAATTTTGTTATGAATCTGGTCTTCTTTTTGTCCTCTTTGGCAATCATGACTTGGTGGTGACCTGAAAATCCATCTGTAAATGAGTACGCTTCTTTCCCCACAACCTATTATAGCACCTCAACAGTAAAAGGTGTTGGAAAAGGGTCATTCACATAGGCAAAGTTAAGGCTTCTATAGTCCACACAGACCTCGACATCCTCTGTGCCTTTCTTTCTCTGAATGACTAATGGGCTAACCCATTCTGCTTCTTCCACTACAAAAATAAGTCTAGCTTAAAAAATCTTGTCTATCTCCTTCTTAACCTTCTCTTTTACTCTAGGGTTGAGGCGGTATGTTTTATGCCTCATGGGATTTTATCCTGGTTTTAATTCAATTTTCATTTCTCCCATAATTCCTTTGAAACCCTTTAACTTTGAAAAGGTCTTTGGGAACAAATCCTCATATTCCCGCAACAAACTCTGTATTTCTTGACTAGTTTTCTCATCCCAGTAATCTCCCACCATAGCTATCTTATGTTTCTTTGTGGTCCCTATATTGACTTTTCACAACTTTAACGGGTGATTATAGGAAATATCAGTCTGACTGGGTATGATGTTCTGGATTTCTCTGTTCCGTTCTGTCTCTTTAATGGCTAGGTTTCTCAATTCCTATAAATCATATGGGCTTTCTAAATCGCTGGAAATTTTATAACATTCTATAGGTTTCTTGTCTAAGGTTAGGTGAATATTAGTATGAAGTTCTCGACTATGTTTTTCACATACCACTAGGTTTGATTTCTGATTACTATTGTCTGTAAAAAGAAATTCTTTAATTCTCTGCAGGACTACTTCAAGTTCAGGGTACTTACTTGTAAACGAGAAGTCCATGCAAAAGTGATCTGCCAATGTTTTCCAGTTGCTAGTCTGTCTTCTTGTTTCTTCACATATGAACCAAGCTTTCAGGATTCGACCTAGCAAGTGGGGAAATACCTAAACCTAGAAGCGAGAGGGTATTTCTGTAGCTTTCCACTATGTCACACACTATTCAATATGTGCTCTAGGATCAGATTCTCAGTTGAATAGTTGCACAACTTGGAAATTCGTCTGCCTCTCTGATTCCAAATGATCCTTATTCTAAAACCTATACTTGATAGCTTGCTTCACATTGTCCCAATTTATGACTAAGGATTTGTGATTTGCCCACCATCTGGCAGGGGTGTCTTGTAGGGATAAATCTAGTACTGATACCCTTTGATCATTCACTACCTTTTCTTCCATGCTGAACAGAAAACTGTCAAGTCATGAGGTACCATCATATACTGGGTGGTCTCTGACCTCAATCCCAACCCATCTATTTTCTCTGATAGTTGTGAATCTCCTTGAGAATATTTCATATGATCCTTTCTTCCAACTATCAAATTCCAATTATAAATCTTCATACGCTGACTGTATACACCTCCAACTTATCGATCCATCAACAATATGATTTATGTAATATTCCCTTGTTCCTGTTGTTACAATGTAAAACTGATCCAATTATTCTCCATCCATATTGTTGTCTATTGGATCTATGTATTTGGGGCCTACATATGGATCCAAGGGTTGAACTACCTTGATTCCATCTGCCTCAAATTTCATGGTGTCTTTCTTTAGGTTGATCACTACATAGTTGTCATAGGCCCAATCAATCCCAAGTAGTGCAGGGTAAGGGTCCTTATCCCCATGATCTCAATCACCTGAAAGTCAACTATAATCTTCACTCCCAGAACATATTTTTCCATGCTCTCCAGTCTTCCTATGGGGAAAATACAATATTGGTTGTCCATCCTTAGCTAGATTGGGGACTATGTCAACTGGGGTTTTCCTAAGGCTTCCCAAGTATTTTTAGGAAGAATGTTCACATCGGATCCTAGATCCAACATGACATCCTTAATCTCAAATTCATCTAACTGGGATACTAGTCTAAATTCTTTTCCAATTCGTACTTTCCTTCTCTGCACCCTCTGAGTACTCTTCTTAGGAAGATTAGTCCTTATTCTTTCTTTTGTGGGTTCTTCGTTCTCTAAAACTACGTATACCACATTGCACAGCTTATCTGTTAACTGGTCATTCCTGATAATATCATAGAATAATTGAAACCAAAGGTCAACTACATTATGAGGTTTCTCAGGTTGTCTCAGTGTGACTACAGCCTTTGTGGGTGCAGGGGGTGAAGCGGGGACTTGCACAATATTAGGGTAAGCAATAGGTTGTGGGTGTTTCTCTTGCATCTCAGGGCTAGGGATATTCTGAAATACTTTTATGGAATTTTTAAAGAAATTTTTTTGTTTTAGAGGGTCATACTTGTCTTCTTTAGGTGTTGCTTTTTAGATCTAAGGTAGATTATCAGCATCAACTCTTGTCTTTTCTCCTCCTCGAGTAACGATATTGAGGTTGGGAAATTTTCCTTTAATAAATCTCTTGATTTTTGAACTAATAAGATTAGTTCCTTGTTGACGTACCCGATCTTCCCATTTTGCAATTAGTTCAGGGGATTCTTTAGTTGCAATCCCATTGGTTCTGCAATGAGAGCACCATGGTCGCCTCAAATGAGGACAGTATCTAGCCATATGGCCTTGATCATCATAGTTATAACATCTACTTGGTCCTCTTCCACCATTTCTTCATCCTCTAAAGTCTCCTGTGACTCCACCTGCACGACCTCTTCTCGGTCCCTGAGGGTTTTCATTCACCCTGAATGTTGTTTGGTCCAACCTGTCTACAAGTGCATCCAACGCTCTACATTGTTTCATAGTATGTGTTGTATATAAGCATAAATCACATTGTACGGTATGTGGTACTGTCATATATTTCTACATGATGGGGCATTGTCTCGTCCCATGGCCATGGATTCACCAAATCTCGCAATTCTCAACTGTTGGTGCTGCTTAGCTCCCTGGAAAAGCATGATATGGGGTGGGGTTATGAAATGGTAAATTTGTAGACAATTGCGCAACTCCTCCCATGGGTCCTAGAGAGGGTCCCATCGGATTCTTAGGAGGTCCAATTCCCCTCAGTGGACATTCATTCACCAGATGGCCTTTTGTATAACATCCGGTGCGCCAGACCTACGGTCGTCCTGGTCTAGGTATCGTCAATTCTTGAATGTTTTCTATAAGAACTTATATTTTCCCTTGTAGTTGCACCAGATTTGCATATGCTGGGGGTCTGGTAACTCAAAGGCTCCTGGGATACCCCGCCATGGCCTCAATATTCATCGATTGTTCCAAGGCATCTATCAAAGTGGCTATTTGTTGTTGCATTAGCGGAATCTGTGTCAGAGGTAGCAATCCATGAATGTACCATTCTCTTTGATGTTCCTCATGGATTGGATGTGCTAACCTCCCTCTAACATATTTAAACTTATTATTGTATTCCCAGGCTGATTCACCTTCCTTTTGTTGGATCTCGCACAACTCAGACAAAGCTTGTTGTTCTAACTGAGGTAGCTTAAACTCCGCTATGAACCTTGTCAATACCTAGCCAAGTGTGAATGCTTGACCTTGCATTCCTGGCACTCCTGGCTCAATAATATTCATGTACCATTTGAGAGCGCGACCTCTCAAGGTAGTCTGGAACTCAACAAACTTATTCTCATGCAGATTCCCTCTAGATCTCCAGATTTCTTTGCACAAGAACCAATGCTGCTCAACATGTTTATATCCCTTACCTCAGAATTCTGGGTATCGGGAAATCAAACCTCCTGCATGACCAACCATTATCGATCTTGTTGCTCCTATTAAAATGAAACCTAACAATCCTGCTTGCGATCTACCAGGGGATCCCAATATCCTCCTACTCGAACTTACTAGATGTGACTGACTAACTAATTGTAGTGGAACAAAACTAGCATAAGAGGATAGTATCGAAATTACCACTAGTATAGAAGACACTTTGGGTATGGGCGATTCGGGGCTGGTGCCACTATCTTTGGGGCAGTTTTGTTTGATCTACAGGGTCTTGTTTTCTTCCTATGGAGTAGTCTCTTTAGCCAAATTCTCGATATTTCCTGTCATCAGGGTTGAATATTCTCTTTCCTCTTCAAGATCCATGTTGACTTCCTCCTCTCTTGCTTCTACACATTCTCCTTCTTGTCCACCCTCCCGAGGACTTCTTTCTCTCTGAGCTTCTCTCTCACTTAATATTTGATTGGCCAGTCTTTCCTTTCTTCTCATATTCCTCAACTCTTCCATCTGTCTTTCCTCTACTTCTCCTGGTCCGACTTCTTTCCGTAAATTCTCGGACTATATTGTTTCTTTCTTAATCTTGTCGCGCCACCATTTCTCAACTATGGCGGCTATTTTCAAGGCTCACTCATCTCTTGATTCCATTTCTTAATGTTTCCCCCTTGCTTATCAAAGAACCCTTCTCCTCTCTCAGTCCATGACTCTACACCAACCTTTCCCTACCCCAAGCAAGGATGTTTACGCTACCATCATAGTTGGGGAAATAGTCAACATCCCCTCTTCCATAAAGAAAACTTTCATCCACATGGGGAGTTATCTCAGCAGTATTCCCCTAGTGTCTTTATTGAAATCCACGTTTGCTCATGAAAAATATTGGTGATTCTCGGTTGCAAACTCAATAATGTATCCTTCTAATGTGGTATTGACCCATAAATCAATCGCCCACGTGACTGGACAATCTAGTCGATGAAGTAATCCAATATTTTATGTATCCCAAGTACATTTCCTCTTGACTCGTTATTGGAACTCTGGAGCTTCTTGGAGCCTATCTATCTAGTGGAAAAATTCTTCCAAGAACTTAACCCATAATATCGCGTACTGGTCGCTTGATCTTTCTGAGTAAAACACTATGTCCCAAGTATCTTTCATAGATTTTCCCCTTAGCTCTACTTCTTTCCATATGAAGGCATCACATTTTCTATCCCACCAATGGTCAATATTATAAATGTGAATCCATGGAAGCATCCTCCCTACAGGTTCCCTTTTAAACGTACGTCCCGACAACGAAAACATTTTGTTGGCGCAAGTTTGATCAGACCAGGGTCCTTCTTAGGTTACCAACAAAAGGTACTAAGTAATCTAGAGCACTGGCATTTTCATCTCCTTCGAAGAGAAGAAGTCTCACCCGAAGTGTTGCTGAGACAAAAGGATAGGGAAGGGAAAGGAAAATACTTTGGAGGATTCACAAAATCATCCAGATTCATCCTATTCTTGCACAAGACATCTAGCTACATAACATATATGAACTCATATGTCCAAGAGTTGGAACTACTTATGTTGCAGAAAAGCATTCAAACACAAAGGAATCATGTGGAACTTATGAACCATAAATAAGTACTTTAAAGATACAATGCATAAGGATAAACACATAAAGACACAACATATTTTGAAATTTTGGATCCTTATTCATATATTATCTTTGTTGGAAGATTGGTTGTTGTCATTGATGTCAACCCTAGTCATGGGTTTTGGACCGCAAGATTGATGAAGGTATTTGGACATGAAGGAAAATG
>ML881961.1:0-15540 GCA_009831015.1 Picea engelmannii | reverse complement strand
AGAACAAATTGCAGACATCTTTACTAAACCCCTAGCCAAGACACCATTTGAATATCTCAGACAGAAGCTAGGTGTCATCCCGTCTCACATCTAAGAGAGTCCATCCTGTTAGGGGGAGTCCTGTATTGGTTGCATATCTTATACCTCCTAAAATTAATGCAATAGCTTAGGGGGAGCGTGTTTTCTTTGACATTGATGTCAAAGGGGGAGAAAAGGAGATATCCAGATTGGATGCTACAGTTGGAAGTCCAAACAGATTAGCGCAGCTATTCAGGGTTGCCATCAATTCCAAAGGGGGAGATTGTTGAAAGGTTTACAGTTGGGAGTAAGCTTATCATTGATGGCAAGAACAACGATGGCAAAGATCAGTGATGGCAAAGAACAACGATGGCAAGAACAGTGAAATCACGAAGATCTGAGCCGTATGATCCGGGGTATCTACGAAGGCTCAATAGATGTTAGATATGGTGAAGTTGCAAGGCTGATAAGTCCAGGAGTCATCCAACTCTCCAAAGATGTGAAGGAGTCCTGACCGTCCATCGGGGAAAGTCATGGACTGTTGATCAAGAGGACGTGTGGCGAAATATCAGAGCACCACAAAGACTCCATTTTGGAGTCTCGCCTATCGCGACTTGGAGTGACAAGAATCTCCATCTAAGGATCAGCGAGATGCGAGATCATGAAAATATTAGGACCATCAAATAACCAAGAACGAGGACTGTTGATCTGAGCTCCATCTCGGAGCTTTGCCTATCGTGACTTGGAGTGACGAGAACCTCCATCTTAGGAACAACGATATGCGAAATCACGAGTTAACCACAGCCGTCAGATCAAGATGTGATCTGGACCGTTGATCCGACTCCATTTTGGAGCTTCGCCTATCACGACTTGGAGTGACGAGAGCCTCCATCTAAGGAACAGCGAGATGCGAGATCGTGAAAATATCTGGACTGTTGATTCATCGAGATCATGGACCGTCGATCAGGGTCGATGAAGATCATGAGTTCGCAGTGCCTTATAGTGCAACCTGTGGTCACTGTGTGTGGTCACGTGGAGGAAGGACCTAGTGTAGATAAGCTTTGCCTCGAAATTTAGGGGATCACGTATGGGAGTGTCAAAACATGGGATCATACGAATGCCAAAATACCGAAAAGGTGAAATATCACTATAACCAGTGGTCACCGCCTGTGGTCACGTAGAGGAGGGAGCTAGAGCAGCCAAGCTCCTTTTTGGAGCTCGCAACATGAAGAGTCGAGATGCCTCATCGCAGAATCTCCGAATTGCGAAAGTGAAAAATGATTAAATCACAACTAATCCAATGGTGCAGATGAAACTGAAGGAGAACGAAGGGATACTATTGCACGTCGCAGTGTAACTGCCAGAACCACTGATGGTGTCTTCTAGAGGACTCGAAGACACTTCGAGGTGATTGACAGAGGAGATGAAGAGTCTCTAGGAATCTTCAAGAGGGATGAAGATGCTCGTGGAGGCAATTGACAACTGAATGAGCATTGAAGCTTGTAACTGGAATAGAGAAGGTTAGCTCGACTGTCACAGAGAAGACGAAGAGTCTCAACAGCCAGAGAGGCTGAGCAATCTCAGCATAACATATAGTGATGTTGAACAAGTGGATAAAACAGCCAGAGAAGCTGAAGAGTCATGATGATGATCAGACAGAGCACTCAAGTTGTGGAGGATATCAGCGCGGTGTGAGTATACAGAGGTATTGTGTGCATTGCATGCACAAGGTGCACAAAAGCTATAAATACACAGTACAGAGGAGAGATGTGTTTGTTGTTGTTGCGGGAGTTGTTGTGGATGTTGTTGTTGAAGGTGATTCATGAATGAAGAAGGATCAGAGTGCAACAACTGAAAATAATAGAAGAAGAACTGTGCAACGAATGGACATGGTGCACAGAGCATAAAAAGTAGAAGAATAGAATGGGCAGCGGATGCATGCTGGAAGACAGTGAGGAAGTCTGAGTAGCAAAAATCTTATAGAACAGTGATGAGACTGGTAAGCTTTTATTGAACACTATATCACTATAATATGTTTCAGAATTTCATATTCATAATCCAGGGTGGTTGGGAGGTTCTAGGGAGGACTGGTGTCCTCAGAGGTTCAAGTGGGGGCTTGAACACAGGGAGTTGGTGCCTCCTTCTAGTTGGTGCTTCCTTCTAGTTGGAGCTAGAGAAACCAGGGAGTTGGTGCTTCCTTATAGTGGGTGCTAGAGAAAAATAAAGAGTTGGTGCTCTCAGCAAGTTACAGCTTTCCAAACAGAGGTTGTAGCCTCACAATGAGTTGGTTCTCAAATGTATGTTAATGTAAAGAATGTAAATAATACTTATCATATAAAGAAGAAGAGGTTTTTACCCTGTATGGGTTTCCTTGGGAAATTTTTGTCTCTGTGTTTCTCATATATCTGACTGATGTTGAATGTGCCATTGTTCATTTCCCTGCATTATTGTGGTCATCATTGAGTGCCTTGTAAATATTTTAAAAGAAGCATAATTGTTTAAGCACGGTGACAACTGATTCACCCCCCCTCTCAGTTGTCCAACAGTAGAGTGTGCTAGACCCACTGTCAATGATTGGTGTTCCTCACTGTTGGACAATATGAAAAGTCAATTGACAGAGTGCAAACAGGGGAGTAAGCGAAACTTCAGGTTTGCCTCTATTCTTTGCACTTTCTTTTTTGAGCAAGTTCCAGGTTTGGGACCTAGAGTGGAGATCCTTACTAGAGAACCACGTGATCTAGCCATGGTGCGGTGGATCGAGATCATGAGACAGAAGGAGGGAGGTAGGGTATCACCACCCTACAAGGATGATTTTTTCTTCTGGTGGCAGCGGCAAGTCATTTCTCTGGACAACTATCCCTATGCAGGGATCGATTTCAAAGGAGATCTAGATATGCCACTTCCACCAGGGGCCGCCTATGGTGATATAGGTAACAAGTTTTTAAATATTTCATTTTTTTTATTTTTGTATTTAAGGAACAAAAATAAAAAAAATTGGATGGTGTTTAAATATTAACTAGACACTTGTGTGATCGTAGACATAGGTCCACAACTGCCAGAGGGATTTCTTCGACATAGACGGAGGAATCGAGGAGATGAGGTGGTGGGAGGAGAAGCAGAGAGAGTCCTACAAAACGTGTAGGGTAACCTATCTCATTTGACAGAGAGGATTCTTATGGTTCAAGTAGAGGATCTACCTGAAGCCATTCAGCGATAGGTGGTTGATTTACCTAGAGCATGGGTACAACTCTTCCGGCATCTTGCAAACACCATGGTTTGCTACCATGACACGCATATGGCACCACAGGCATAGATGTCATGGGATATGTATACTGGATGTATATGTATATTGAGGGTTTTAGCCCTAATTTTGTAGTATAAACACCATTTGAAATATATAAAATGGGATCTTCGACTTTACTTATATCTTACAATGTGTACATTGATTTAATGGGTTTCTTTGCTTTATTAATGTGACAAATGCCAATCTAAAACATAATTAGCGTAGGCATCGGATACATGATCATAACTCCTAGGAATGTGATAATATGTAATAAAATCAAATTTTCATTCTAAAATACGTACCCGCAGGAATCGACGGAGTAAAGTAGGATCATGCATGTGGTAACGACCATTCAACTAACATACTACTAACTGGGAATCCAAGAGAACTTCTAAAGAGAGAATACCATGTGAGATAGCATCACACAAAAGTTCTATGATGACTTTGTATTTGGCCACATTATTCGTGGATGGCCCTAGGCATACTCCACCTGAAGACACCAGTATACCCTCAGGTGAGTAAACCACCCAAGCGATAGAAGCTAAGTTATGTGTATGAAGAATGGCTCTGTCTACGAATCCTAGGTTGACCAAAGACTTTGTTGACATCTACCAACAAAGGGAAAAATAGATAAGCAAGCTAAAGAGAAAAGAAAAAATGGAGGAAGAGATGTATATACACTAAATTTACATTAGTATACAAATATTTCCACCCAATATTAGGGCTCAAGTGTAGTACATTTTCAAGTAGAGCCCATTTCTTGGCTCGGCCAATTTATTCCCTTCATAATATTCTAACTCATAGGCTCCTTTTTCTAGAACACATCGCACAATGTAAGGAACGTGCCACATGGGTTTAAACTTGCCTGCCCCTAGTGGTTCTTTGGCTTGGTCATACAAGAGGACCAATTCACCCTCAGCATACAACCGGGGATAGACAGACTTTTCATACTAAACCTTGACATGTTTCTTGTTTTCCTCGATAATCATAAAGGCGTCCCAACGCTGCTCATCAAGACTCTTTAGGTGCACAAGGCGTCGCTCTAAGTCTAAATGCCAGGTAGGAGCTCGACTTTCAACTTGAGAGAAGGGATTTCATATTCACTAAGAAGGATCGACTCCACATCGTGCACTAACTAAAAAGGGGAAAAACTGGTGGCATTCTTAACCGAGGTTTGGTATGCCCAAAGCGCAGGATATAGCATGATCTTCCAATTGGAATTACTCTGACTGGCAGTTTTTTGCAAAATCGTCTTGAGAGGCTTGTTGATGACCTCTACTTTCCCATTTTCCTGGGGGTAATAGGGGATGAATGAATGTATCTAAACCATATCTTAGATGTTAGTTCTATCATCATTTCATTCTAAAAGTGACTGCCATGATCAATGACAATCTCACTCAGGATACCGAACCAGGTGATAATTTGATTGAACATGAAGAAGGTTGCAGTATTCCCATTGGATTTTATAGTAGGCATGGCCTTGACCCACTTATTAAAGTAGTTGATGGTTACGATAATGTGTTGATGCCCCCCTGTCGAAGTTGGGTTGCAATCGACGAAATCTACCCCTCACTTGGTGAAGGGACCGACAGTAATTACTAGGTGAAGAGGGGATGGATGCAACACATTTTCTGAGTGAACACCTGGCAGGGGTGACACTTCTTAATTGTTTCGATACGATCTTTAAGGATAGTAGGCCAGAAATAACCGGCTCACAGGATTTTTTGGGCTGTCACAAGCCTGGATAGGTGACCACCACAATCCCCTTTGTGGCAATCATTTAGGACTGATTCGGCTTCCTCATGAGTTAAGCAATGACTCAAGATATTATCCACTCCTTGGTGATACAAAGTGTTGTCGACAATGGCATACTTTTTGGCTTGGTATTTAACACGTCGTCGATCATCTTGTGAGAGATGCTAAGCGATCTTCAAGGTTTGAAGATATAAAACAATGTCTCCATACCAAGGGTCGGATGATGAGACAAGGAAAATATGTTTTTTTGTAAATGAATCAACATGGATAACATCCTTGTCTAATCGTGGAAAATTGAATATTAACTCTGAAAAAACTAGTGATTTCTTGGACTTGGCCGAAGCAAAGTCGAGATCAAACTCTTATAAGATGACAATCCATTTATTATATTTCCCCCCTATGATACGCCTAGTAAGGACGTATTGAAATGGATTGACATCAGCAACCACAGTAGTCTTGCAAATCAATATATAGTGATGTAAACGTTGGACTATGTGAATGACAGCCAAAGATAGCTTTTCAACATGAGAGTAATTAAGCTCAGGACCAACTAAATTTTGACTAAGATAGTAGATGACGTGCTCATGGAGCTCATCATCCTCTTGAACTAGAACCATACCAATCATCTCTGCAGACGCAGCAATATACAACAAGTAATCTCTACTATAATCAGGGGATTTCAGCAGAGGGGCCAATACCAAGGCTTTCTTCAAAGTGTCAAAAGACTCATGGGCTTGCTCATCCCAGATAAAAGGTGTCTCCTTCTTCAAGAGGTGCATGAAACCCTTAGTGATATTGGCATAATTCACTATGAACCGACATAGAAATTTAGCTTTCCCCTGTAAACCTTGAAGTTTTCTAATCGTGCGTGGGGGAACCAACTGAAGTATTGCCTCAACCTTAAGAGGATCTACCATGATCCTGGTCTCGAAAACTAAAAATCCTAAGAGATGACCAGACTTAACACAAAAGATTCATTTGTGAGGGTTTAACTAGATTCTATAGTAAAGACATCTTTCAAAAACTAGCCAAAGGTGTATAACATGATCCACTCTCTTGCGAGAGTGAGCAACAAGATCATCAAGGTAGGATTCGACTATGTTCTTGAGATCGTGAAAATTGAAATTCATGGCACGTTGTAAGGTTTCTCAGGCATTTTTAAGGCTGAAAGGCATTTTCCGGTATGCAAAAGTACCCCAAGGACATATAAATTTCGTCTTCTGTTGGTCCTCAGGTTTGATTTGGATTTGGTTACAGCCTGAAAATCCGTCCATAAAAGAAAATATCTTGTTTCCCACACACTCATCGAGAATCTGATCAATTAAAGGCATGGGGAAGTTATCTTTAGGACAAGCCTTGTTTAGGTCGTGAAAGTACATACACACACGGATGGTTCCTTAATTTTTATTCACAGGAACGTGATTGGATACCCATTCGGTCAAGGGAACCAGGTAGATGAAGCCAGCGTTAAGTAGCTTCTCCACCTCTGCCTTAATAGCAGGGGCCTTCCTGGGATTTACAGCTCTAAGACGTTGTCGAATAGGTTTAGCATCTGGTTAAGTTCTAATCTCATGTTCGACAATACGAGGGTCGATCCTTGGCATCTCTTCATATGACCAAGTGAATACATCTCAAAATTCTTTCAAGTGTTCGATGTAGATAAGAATTTATTATGGCGAACAATATGCACCTATATTTACGTTCTCAATCTTTCCAGGGGTACAAGAGATATCGATCAAGATGGTAGGAGAAATACTTGCCATATTTCCTTCGATATAAATTTCATGTGTATCAAGTGGAACTACGGCGTGACCAATTATCTCACTCAAGGTAGACCAAAATTCATCTTGCTCGATTCTTTCAAGACTTGGGAGAAAATAAGATCGATGATGAATATCATCCCAAGGTCTCTTAGAACCATTCATGGCTTTGAGGGTGGCTTCATACGAAGGAAAAGTCTCATCTAATAAATCATGCAAACAAGACAATGAGGTGGCCCATACAGGCCTAAGAACATAATCCTCCTCGTCCGTCTGTGAGGTAACAGGATCAGGATCGGCGGAAGAGTCAAGAACAACTTGATACACAATCTTCATTGTCGATAGTGGCATAGCCATGCTAGCATGCAACTGACCTTCACTCGATGAAGTCGGAGAAGGTAGGGTCCATGGATCACTAAGATAGGAAGTGCGGAAAGGAATGGACCTCCCTACTAAAGGAGGCCTACTAACCATGGTGTAAACGTGGTGAATCGGTGCCGAGAAGTCGAAGGTACATGTGAGGGAAGAATACATTTTGATGTTGATATTCTCAGTTGCCAGCTGAGAATTTTCGATCACAGGGATCGACGGTCCAACAAATGCGTTAGGACTAGAGTATGCAAATGATAACTGGTCGATATTCACGATCTCCCCTTGATGAGGAAAACAAAGTGTACGGAAGACAGATGATACGACAATGACCATAGCATAGGTCCAATTGTGACCTAGTAATAGGTTATAATCAAGAGGTGCGTCAACTAACTCTACCTCCACCTCTACCATATTCCCACCTAACTGGACTGGAAAGGTAGGGAGAATACCGTGAGGGCAGAAGGAATGACCATCAAATGCATTCAACATGTTCGACAAATTGGAAAGGGTTGGAGAATCGAGAGCTTTCCAAAATACCAGGGACATCACGCATGTGGCAGCACCTTCATTAACAACTACTCGTTTGATAGTATACTTGGAATGCTCCATGTGGATTTTGAAAGCCACATGGTAGGGTAAGTGAGGATTCACATCCATGACGTCAAACTTGATAACTTTCGAGCCACTAGGTTGTAGAGTTCCTAAGGTAGAGAGTAAGGAATTCCTTTGTGATGGACACGTCTGGAGTACCTCCAAAGCCGACATCGCACAAGGGGTTTGGCCCAAATCCTCAACGATATAGTAGTTATGGACAGCTCTAGCATTAGGGTTGTGAGTAGAGAGCTTGAGTACTCCTTTCGGAATACGAGGCGGTGGATCTGGTTTCTCAATCTGTAGGTTCATCTCTAGAGGGGGAGGAGAAGCTTCTAGACCGGTACTAGCTTTTGAAGAGCTATAATCTCGAGAGTGGGTGGCTATATCAATTTCCGCGTCAACCATATTGATACAAACACAGTCGCCATCTTGCGACAGTGGATTTTGACTTCCACTGGGCGCATTTTTTGCATTCGAAGAGCTCGAGGCTAAGTGCTAGTTGTGTGGGAATGTATTCTTCAGAACATCATGCGGTAGATTTGAAAGCCTCGTAGCCTCTGCAAGTTTGGGGCATAAATGTGTAAGTTGGTCATCTGTACAAAGTTTACAAGGAAACTTCACCTTATGTTTCTCTTTCTTTCCCTCTCCAGTATTATCATTCTACTTCCCATTATTATCTTTGTCCTTGGGATTGTTACCATTTTTCCCACCCTTCTGATTGTTTCAACCTTTCCTTTTATTCCCATCTGGTTGCTAGTCACCATTTGGGTTTTTCGACAACTGTACGGAATGTACATCCGCCGATTGGGTGGGTTTGGAGGATGCAGACGAAGTTGATCCTCTAGAATACTTCATCACTGAGTCTGTGGAATTTACATTAGCAGATCCTACAATGCCATCGGCATGAGGTCTAGGTTTTTTCCTAGGATCATAATTTGACCATGGTGCTTCTAGAAGAAGGTGATATAACATCTCAGACTGAGCATATATTAAATCTAATTGTTGGGCTCTAAATATAGCTTCTTTCTCTTTGGATACCCCGGAGGTGGAAACGTCCTTCAAGATAGGAGGGTGCAAATACTTTAGGAACCATTCTAGGAGAAAGGTCGGGGGTATAGGAGTCTTAATCAACCACCTCTGTCTATGCCACTCCTGGATATGATCCGAGATGTGAATGGTGGTGTCCTGGTGTAAAGTCGAAAAACGTTCAAGGCCAACATCATATCGAATGGGAAATTTAAAGTGGTTGAGAAAGGCCACCATCAACTGATTAAATGACCCATATGTCCCCCTAGGTAGCTCAATGTACCATTGCAAAGCAACTCCAATGAGAGTGTGTTGAAACAATC
This sequence comes from Picea engelmannii, assembly GCA_009831015.1. Classification (NCBI taxonomy): domain Eukaryota; kingdom Viridiplantae; phylum Streptophyta; class Pinopsida; order Pinales; family Pinaceae; genus Picea; species Picea engelmannii. The sequence continues at coordinate 6,409 of ML881961.1, read as the reverse complement.
GTAATCTAATAGAATCATGGCTCAGGGAATTCGATGAGCACCAAATGTGAAAGGTAGTAACGTGTTCACCAAGTTCCTCTCCATTCTTACCCTAAAACTTTGGAATGTCTGAAGGAAGTTTGGTGGGGACGGGGGGCCATGTGGGATCATGACTCACCGGGTTGTTCATTAACTTTGACAAGTCTGGCAGATTGATCATGGCTAGGAAAGGGAGACGGGGTTGCGACATATGGCCCCATCCTCCCACAAAATATTGTGTGTTGGGAACATCATTCCACCCAAGATTTTGGTAAGAACCAAAGCCCTATCTGGAATTATAAGGCCCTCCTCTAGGCTGATTCGTATAGGGTGGGTTGGGCATCATTCCAATAGGAATGTTCTAATAAGTATTGTGAAAATTGCCCCCAGTCGGATTGAATTCGGGTTGGGGGTTTCCCAAAGTGTAAGACTAACCTCCTCTTGGTGGGAACTTGGAGGATTGAAGTGGATTCATCATGCCAAAATTGTTGGTCAGAATCGGCACCGAGGAGGTAGGGATATAGGGTGAAACTTTTACGTTAGTTGGGTTGTTCCATCTAGCAGCAGAAGGATTAGTCACGTGGTTAAGAACATGGACACTTCCTACATTATGATTCGTTTGGGGGATAAGAGAACCACCAAATGGGAAATGAGTGTAAGGAGGTGAAGTGTCCCCAAGTCCAAGGCTAGCGTTAGGACCAACAGTTGGGATGGCATTCGAAAACTACAAAGTGAAGTTAGGCATACCATAAGAAAATGGACTAGAATCCATAGGGATGGACTGAACATTGTAACTAGGCAAGTGACCGAAACCCCCAAAAGGGTTCGAGGCAAGAGATGAATCATTAACTATAGGTCAAGCCATAGTACTGGTATAAGCCTCCAACACTGCAACTATAGCGGATCCAGGAGCCAAAGGGGTACCATTAACTATAGTCGGTATGGGAGTCGAAGAACTCCCAGTGTTCTGAAGACTAGACTCAGTACTCATCCTTGTGGAACCACAAGTCTAAAAGGTGGATGTGTGTGTACCACTTCTAAAAAATCTATGCCTTTTAGAAGGCAAGAACCCGAAATCTGGTGGTAACTGTAACAACTGACGAGACCAGTGGGGATGCTAGTCTGACTCCATGACGACTTATGACTCGAAAAAATAAAAATATTCTAAGGCCAACTAGTATTCAAAGAACATACCAAAAATTCAAAGGGCCAATATGCATGCAAACGATATAAAGTGGTTGAGTGGCCTCCCTCGCTAAAGAAGGTATGTCTCATCCAAGAGGGACCTGAGACTCCCTGCTAAAGTTTGGAGGTAACAGAATAAGTTATAGGGGCCCTCGTGAGCTTAACAACCAGTCGGTCAGATCCCCCCGAAGAGGTAATCCTCCATAAAGGTTTTGTGTTGTCTGACCCCTATCTAACCCAGGGTACAAGTAGAATAACCCTTGCAAGTAACCTATGAGATACCTAAGTCAAGTAACTAATAAACCACTATGTAACCAATGCACAAGCGAGCAATCGTAAGTCCGAATCACTGTATGGGTAGGGTAGAAAAGCCTGAAACCTTGAAAGCACTGCCTCTCATAGAGGTATGGGTACTAGCAAGATCCCCAAATACAAATAAATCCACAGAAATATCTCTGACACTAGGTAAGTATCCAGGAGTTATCCCTTCAACTAACTTCGCATGACCTCATGATTAACTCTGGTGTGAGTGGAGCCTCCTAATCTTACCAATTATACAATGGAATTCTCAACTCCCTGTCTCAGACACATATGTTGATTTAATTGCCTTGGAGAATTTTACTAACAAAATCCAAGTCACTAAATCCTAGACTAGTTTGTGCACCCTAAAAATAAAATCGTGACTAATCAATTTTAGTTTAAAGCGTAAAATTTATTGGTCGTGATTACTCAAAAGGGTATGGAAGTGAAACTCATGATGTTATGACTCTGCAAGAAGATAAATATGACTATAATGCAAAGTCTATGTTTAACTTTTCAATGAATGATATGCTAATAAAAACAGTGCAATTTTCAATTTCAACTCTACAATTCATAAGTAAATGAAATCTTTTTCTAAATGTACTAATCTAATGATAAAGGTTCAAAGACAAAAATTCTAACCAATGCAAAATGCCTATTTTTTTGTATTTTCAATATATTAAAGAGAAAATGCATGGATTGAAAAGAAACCTGATATATAAATTCTACTGTGTATAAATGAAATAACTCAAGCATAATACCAAGCAAGCAAGCAAACAACACAGGGTTCAAGGAAAAATCAAAAATGAAAAACAATGAGAAAGACTACGCCCATAAATTTAACTCCAAACAGGTTTCTTGTCAACCCAGAGAATCTCAACAGGCACTACAGAGACCTAAGAAGGCTCAACAAACATTGAATCCCACCCAGCAGTCACTAAACCAAGCAAACAATCAAGGGAAAGTAGTATATGCAACTGTTCAAGAGAACAATGCGTATATACGCAGCTTGCAGTGAGACAACACGCGTGTATACGTGACTGTCAAAGAAAAAGGAGCATACAGGATTTAAAACAAGGTTAGGCAAGGGAAAAAAGGCTGAAAAACTTAGAATCAGAGTGAACATAATCTATCAAGCTGTGATACGACAAGAAACACAAAGGAAAAATAGCAATGTAAGAAGAAAAAATACTTCAACCCTTAGAAGGAAGATCTCTCCCCAATGAAGTCACCAATTCTGTTAGGAGGGAAAAAATCTCTATGGCCAAGGGTAAACCACATCAGACGGGTATGACTGAAGAAATCAACTCAATTCCATTGTATGCTATATAAACGAATGTGCAAGATAAGAAAGAGGCCTACCTTGATCCAACGTTCGATGATGTTCCACCATTGAGCACTTCGACCCAAAGATTTATACCTGCAACAAGTTCTCAACAAACAAGCATAGAAAGTACATGGTGATAGTATAAATGGGTTAGCCCATTATATAACATAATCCATTAATAAACATTACAAACATGCCCATTATTCATGGTCAGGACCAGAGCCAGACCATTATTAGTGACTACCAGGTTGAGCATCAATAAAAAAATGATCAAGATGAAATGTAAGATTAATGTTATATGTTTTAAATTATTCGTAGATCCAAGAGAAACAATTTTTTTCATTTCATATAATGTATTATCTAGATGTGGGATGATGTCAGTAGTCAATAGGATTTTAATAAGGTTAAAATGGCTTCTAATGTGAAACAAGGGGTAGGGTAGTCAGTTAAAATTTTTGAAATGGATCTTGGGGTATGTGTTACACAAGTTTCATTGTCCAATACCACTTTGAGATCCTATTATATGATCATAGGTATGGAGTGGTTATAATCTCATGAAGTAGTGTTAGATTGTAAGGGTAAAATTAATTATTTATAGATTACACGGGACTCAAAAGAATTTTAGTACCCTGGGGCTAATAGAGGAGTGCCTTTGAGATTTATTTCCATGATGCAACTAAATAAAATTCTTAATAAGGGCTTCAAGTTGTATTCTATGAAGACTATGAAAAGGAAAGAGGATATGGTGAATGTAGTTCAACATCCTAAATTATCATAATTTTTTGGTGTGTTTCAAAAAGCGTTACCTGGAATACCGCTTAAGTGAGAGTTGGAGTTCATAATTGAACTCAAAAAAGGAACTTACCCTATCTCAAAGGCTTTGTAATGCGTTAAAACCTTGGAATTGCAAGAGTTCTAGATGTAGCTCTAAGAATTCTTAGATTTGGGATCTATTCATCCTAGTATATCACTATGGGTAGTGTTGATGATAATTGTAAAGAAGAACATGGATCATGGAGGTTTTGTATCGACTATTGATAGTTGAACAAAGTAACCATAAAAAATCAATATACATTGCCCATGATTTATGATATATTTGATCAAATGAAAGGGGTGACTACATTTTCAAATATTAAATTGAGATTGGATATCATCAATTAAGAATTAGAGAAGAGGACATCCCTAGGATGGAATTTAAGATTCATTATGTCATTATGAGCTTGTAACAGTGTCATTTGGGTTGACAAATATTCTAATTGTGTTCATGAATTCGATGAATGGGATGTTTCAACAACACCTTGATAAACCTGTGGGTTAGGGTATGATGAACCCCCTGTGGGTTAGGGTATGTTTCACTAGCATCACCCTTAGGTTAATCGACAACTACTATTCCTAGCCACGTTGGATCTACCAGACTTATCTCAGTTGACAAATGATCCCATACTACATTTTCCTTTATTGCCAGTAATTCCTGCTAAATTACCTTCTGACATCCCCAAATTTGACGGTAAGCCTAGCGAAGACCCGAACAACCATGTTATGAAATTTCATCTATGGTGCTCATTAAAATTACTGATGGATGATTCTATCCAGCTGCGTCTTTTCCATCACACACTCACGGGCTCGACGGCCAAATGGTAGATTGAACTCCAATGTGGTACCTTTCAATATTTCAACTCCCTAGTTATGGATTTTCTCATGTATTTTCAATTACCCATCTGTTACAAGAATGGTACAGAACTCTTGACTTCAATTCATCAAATGAAATGCATACATATCTTTGATCACATTCATGAGTGGAGAGGATGACGAAGGTTGACCAAAGCGAACATTCCTAACCAATTATTGGTAGAATGGTTTACTAAATCTCTTTTACCCCCAATTTCTCATGGCGTTGCCATGGGTGGTTTTGTCATTGAGGAAGAAGCCATTACTCACGCTCAGTACCTAGATTTTTTTTATTCCCAATCCGACACGTTGTATGATTTGATACCAAATGCTCCCCACACGTCCATTGATCCATCCAAACCATATTCCACGACTCATGCAGATGGAATTATCAGTTCCATCAAAACCCAATCTTCATCACAGTCAGTCAGCTCGGTTAATTCCTATGTTTCTGCACCCGTCACCAGTTCGACCTCACTCTCCTCTACTTCCCCCCCTGACTCAAATCTCTGATGTGAATGAAGTCCAATCTGCATCTTCACAACAAATCGAGGGAAAGAAGAAAACGAAAAATAAACCCAAAAATAATAATAATAAAAATAATGAAAATCCAAAAATGCAAACTCAACCACCTGCTCCTGAAAAAAACCATAGTGAAAACTAATTTTTTTTCTTTTCATTTGTGGTGATGATCATTACACCTGAAACTGTCCTCATCGTGACGAAGTTGCAAAACTTTTCAAATGGAATTCCCAATGCGTTGTGTTGGAACAACCTTTTCCTCAGCAGCAGTCCATGGTTGCTCAAGCCCTTGCCCCTCTAGCATGGGGAAATCCCAGTCATCCTCCTAGCGAGGAAGCCTCGTCGAGTGCCCATATTTATATTTTTAATGGGATTGATTTAACCACTTGCACCACAACATATGAAACATCAGATAAACCTGATAAATAGAAGGTCACTAACGGTACTACATCATATCCATCTCCTTCGATCATTACTCCTCCATCTGGATCACTTCAGATTGAGAAACCCACTTTCGACTCTATTTTACGCCCTCCCAAGAGCACTATTCGAAAATCGACTTTTAATCCTTGTTCAAGTGCCACCCAAAACTACAATATTGTTGAATATTTGTCTCAAGAACCATGTGCTATGTCTACCCTTCAATTTCTACAACATTGTCTAAGTCAACGTAGAACACTCTTGGCTGCCATCGGCGTGATTGATCCCGAGTCATCGAATAATATCATGTTTAACCTCAATAACTTCAAGTCATGACTTTCTCACCAGCTTACTTTTCATATTGATGTTGTTGTTCATAACCAATACATTCATCATACCATACTAGATGAGGGAGCTTCCACTTTCGTCATATCATTAGCTTGTTGGAAAGTGTTATCACTAAAAAATCGTTCACATCATTCCACACAATGGTTGAAGAAAAACATCAATGCCACAACAATTAATCCACCTACATCACCAAAATCCATCAAAAGGCAAAAAACTATATACTTGGGTCAAAAATCAAAGTGCATAAAGTCACCAAAGGAAGTGTGCGCACAGTGCGCATAATGCGCAAGCTATCACAGGCCTCAGTGCGCACAATGCGTGACTGCCTACGAGAAAAGACGTGCATTTCTATGAACAATGCATTTATGGATCTTGTCAACCCCTCAACCACTTCTAGTCCGACCTCCAACACGAGTTGACACTCATATCTGAGCGAAATCTAGATTGGAGGTTGGTCAAGGGATAGGAAGTGCCCTAAAAGGCCCCTTGTTCACACTATGAACCAATTATAGCTTTCCATGAATGGATATTATAAATATGTGCCATGGGTGTGCTAATAAAATAATAACTTCAAGTTATTGTTATGCTGCAAGAATTCTTCTTTGAGAATCCTCTTTTCTC
>WSFP011485621.1:0-15540 GCA_009831015.1 Picea engelmannii | reverse complement strand
TTCACTTTATTATTTAAATAATCCTCTTTGACTTTGTCACTTCACTTTATTATTTAAATAATCCTCTTTGACTTTGTCACTTCACTTTATTATTTAAATAATTCTCTTTGACTTTGTCACTTCACTTTATTATTTAAATAATCATTTTTTACTTTTTCACTTGACATTATTATTTAAATAATTTCTTCTTTGCAAGAAATTTGACTTCTTTGACCTTTTGGGACTTCAAGCCAACATATGAGGGTCCTCCAACTTCGTAAGGCCATAACTCTCAAACCGTTAGGAGTTATGTGACATTCCGCATACCACCGGAAATGGCATGACAAACACTATCCATATAAGATAGTTTCACTAACAAATTATTTGATATTCATCTCGTTATTCCACAATTAAGCATGGGTTCTTTAACCATACTTCTAGGATAACTCAACCACAAAGCGTCTTCCCATGAGGGCTTTCATGATAATGGGACCACTTTGGAGTTCATCCATTTGTACTCCTAGGATAACTCAACCGTAAATCGTCTTGTTGTGATGGATTTCACCATAAGGGGACCACTTTGTAGTTCATCCATTTGTACAAACATGAAAATACAATAATGAGTCATATTTACATCAATCCATCTACAACTCATGATCCATATTCATCTATGCATATGACTATGACTCCTCTTGACATCAAGGTCAGTACATGATCCATCAATCAATACATAAATATACTATGACAAGACATTGTTCCTTTGACATCAATCCTTTGGCATCAATGGAAATATGATGCAAAATTTATAACAAATCATGATCGTCGAATTGACAAACTTGAACACATACCTCTACTTCTTGTTTAACCTGTTCTTGATAATCTGGTAATCAACACAGTCTCAAGAAACTTTCTTTTCTTCTTTAGATGATATTGAATTCGAGCTTGTGAACATAATGAAATTGTTCAAAGCCTCTCTATATATTTAAACATGGATGAGCTTACCTTGTCGCATTAGCCATTCAATTTAGGTTATGAGTTTAGTTCTATTAAATCCACCGCCAGATCTTCAAAGATGTTTAAAATTAAATTCAATCGTAGGTTGACGGCACGCGCACGGGTTGTAACATGGCCTATTGGTGATTTCAAATCACTATTTTTCAATCGCTGCACAGGGTAGAAACATATGTGGGATGAAGCATTAACTAGTCTATTAAATGCGAGAATCTAATCATATCTTATGCGGAAAACATCCCATCGTTTCACTAGTCCAGCTGGTGAGTCGGGGGTCAGGATTCCGCTTTGAACACTTTTCGTTGATATCTCTTTGCAAAATATCCAAGGCCGAACGATCTTGTTGTACAGATCTGATGTGGCAAGGCTGACTTGGAGGTGTGACTAGGAGACAAGAAACCTTAAGATGACTAAAGACGAAACTAGGTCGTATGACACCTCTATGAGGCAAGGACACATGGCACTCGAGACCAACATCTTCATTTACCTGTGTCATTCGAAATCATGAATTTTCTTAAGATAAACACTTTAAAACCCGATTCTATCGCGTCGATGCCAAAAAGTGTCAAGGATCAGTGATCGACAATAAGCCTACCCAAGTGCTCCCGGATTGACTCTCTCAAAAATTTCCCAATGTCGAAGGTGTATCGAGGTTCGACGATCGACAATATGTTTATTGCAAACAAAATCGATTGTTTTAACCCTTCTAGAATTTCCCAACCCCAAGAAAGCGCATCGTTCATCGGCTATCGATGGTTTCCTTATGGCTTTTGTCAATGTTTATTCCTCCTGTACTTTGCCAATGCCGATGGGGATTGAATATCTCCTGAAAATTCATGGAGAATAACTCACGCAAACCAACTCTGCCTTCTACCGATGCTGATTTTTTATCAACAATTGACGATTAGTGTAATTGTGTGGCCACTTTACCTATTTGAATTTTTCCGATGTCGAGCACAAGCACGTTAGTCGCAATGTTAGCTGCAGATTCTTAGTTAGGATGTAAAGTTATTTTAGACACAAGGTTTTATTTAACAAGTTCAAAAAAACCTGAATTTATTGGTAAGAGTCATGAAAACAAAATGAAATAAAACCATCCCCCAAAGTGAACTAAATTTAGATAGTAAAAGAAAACAAGTGGTACCCAACAAGTGATAAAATTTCATAAGGCTTTTAGGGTGTGTTGAGCGCTCAACACAATGGAAAGTGGTCTTTGAATTGATAACACCTAGGGTATGAGTCACCTCTTCCTCTTTGGAAGGGTCCTTGAAGTCCCCAATACAAAGTGCTTCCTCTTCTAACAATGGAGTAACAATGGTGAATAATTGTTTTCTAAAATTATCAAGAGGTGAGAAGGATATCCCTTGATATGAACACTAGAATAACTCTAGGAGAAATGAGGATTCTCTAAGAACAATTTAGTAGCATAACAATAAATAAAACTCTTGATATGTTTGCATGCCCTAAGTTTGTATTTATAGGCTTCATGCAAGATTTTACATAACTAGTTCATAGCGTGAATATAGGCCATTTGGAGGTACTCCCTAGTCTATAAATATCACCAAGGATAGATTTTGACCTGATTTGGGTGTCTTGTCATGGTACACCTATGGCTGGAAGTGGGTGAGGCCCGAAAAAAATAATTAATGCAATGTTTCCTCATCTATGCGGGTTTCTGTGGAGATAGTCACGCAACACACACAATTTGCGCATATCAACTGTGTCAGACTGTGCAGATTGGCATGCACAACCCTTTATGGGAGTGTGCATAAATTTAGGGAACCATTTGTATAGTTTTTTTACTTGTTGAGTGAAGCATGTTAATGTTGGAGGCATGCTGGTTGTTATTTTGGACTAGTATTTTCTTCAACCATTGTTGGTATTGTTGTGAACAATTTTTCAATGATAACACTATCTTTTCATGCCAACACGTCTTGATTTCTTGGATTATCTCTTACTTATGTAATAAAACATTATCTACATCCATTAGGGCTGCAACAAAATATGTATTCCTCTTGTTTACTTACTTTTTTCATAGTAGAAAATTATGCTTGAATATTACAAATCAATCTACTTGTTAAGAGCTATAAATTTGCACATTTATTTCCTAATTTTCGTGGTGGAAAATTTCTCTTGTAGAAAATGTTTGCTACAACCATCTAGGGATGTTATAAAATTGATGATAAAATTTACTTGGAATCCCATTAAACCATCAAAATTGTGGTTTAATATTTGGAATATTGTCTATTACTTACAAGATTTCATTTTCCATCATTTAATGTTGATTTATTGCCACTGTTAACATCTACTTCTTGATGGTATAATTTATAGTCTGCTACAAATTTCAGGACAAAAATATTTCTTGTTGTTTCCCTTAGTGTTTGGGGGTTTGTTTTCATGATTTTTGGTCTTGGCATAATGTTTCTAACGTTGGTTTTGTAGTTTGGTAATCAACTTCTCTCTTTCCTTCACCAAATTCATCACTCTTCAAACCTTAAACACTCTCATATAGTGACCAAATGATGCAGGCGCGCCACCCAGGGCACGTCCTCTCCCTCAGGACCTTCTCTTTCTTCGGCCCGAAGAGCTGAAACGCTCTTCAAATCCCTTATCGGGACTTTCCAACACCCATAGGACGCTCCTTATGATCTCCCGTGTTTTATCGGGAAATCGGACCTTGCAAGATCGCGAGTCCTGAAAGCACAGAATCGGGTCTCACAAATCCCCGAATCCTGATGAATATTCACCCACGGTTTCCTTGCTCTTATCGGGAATTTCCCGGTCGGGAAATCAGCACATGCACTGTCGTGATCCACTGTCCTCATGGATCCCCGACTCCCGATGGCTCAGTCAACGCTGACCTTCTCCCACCTTAACGAGACTTCTGCTGTATCACAGCCTCGCACTATCACGACTTCGCAACTCGCGACACCAAGTCCTCAGGCTTCCAACTCCCGATACCCGAGGTGCCGAAACACCAATACTCTCCCGTTGCGCTTTCGCAACCTCGCGTCCTCGTGACTTGAAACTCCCAAGATTTGGGCTTTCCCCCTGCGAACTCCCGAGTTCGCGAGATCTCCAGATCTCTGCCACCTGTCTTCCACTCGCTCTTGTGGTCCCACACACTACCCTGTGGTTATCGGGGTATCGCTTCTCGCGATATCGCACTTCTTGACATAATCCCTTGCAGCTCCAACTCACAAACCCCCGATATGCCGATGCCACTTGGCATTGACTCCCTGCGATGGTTGACCTTCCAACACCTGTCCTCCACTACGTCCTTAACCCCGTCGGGAAATCGCGTATCGGGATATTGCGATTCCCGTTGTCATGTGCACGGGGATTTCAATTTCCCGATCCCCGACTCTGTGGGATCTCCTGCCACATGTCCCTGCTGATGGACGGCTCTGATTCTATCGGGAAATCACGGATCACGATTCCAACATGCACGAGTCTCTTGTCTCCGAAAACCACGATTCTTCGATTCACGACTCTTTAGGATCTCTTGCCACGTGTCCCTGCTGATGGATGGCTCTGATCCTATCGGGAAATCGCGGATCGCGATTCCAACATGTGAGAGTTCTATGTCCTTGGAAACCCCGATTCTCCGATGAGCTGAACCCCGATGACTCCCTGGTTCCTTGACACGTGTCCTGCCAAGATCAATGACTGAGATTCTCTTTCGGGATTTCGAGAACCACAAGGTCTCAATTCTCTACCTTAACAAAACCCCGATGATTCTGATATCCTGATGACTTCCCCGGGACTCTTCCTCTGCACACTAGGGCTTATCTTAGGCACAACTTCTCGAGATCTAACGGATGACGGGATTCGTCAATCTCCTCTATGAATCCTGACCGTCGATTCCTCTTTTCCCTTCTTAAAGACTTCTTGGCACGGAAACCTCCTGTGCAGTCTTCAATAATGATATCATGAAGGTGCTATACCTCCTGAGCTTTCCCACTCTGATTCTTTCAGAGGAACTTGCGCGCACTCCTTGCACTCAACATTCAACAACTTCCCAAGTGTTGAATCTTTCCGACTCTGTGCACTTCCTGCAGAAGCAGTCTTCGATTCCCCCTTTGCTCAGATTCAGAACCGAGACTTCTTCTTCAGCCTGCGCACTCCTTGCATGGCTTCAACAACCCACTTCCACTTCTGGGTGGATGAGAACAAAAGTTAAACTACTGAACCTTCATCAACGCACTCCTTGCAGATGAATTCAACTGCACACCTTGCAGGAATTTCCTGGCTCAGATAGAGAAACAATTGAACCTCACTCTCTCTCCCTTTCAGAATTCAGTTTGAAACATGAAATCACATGCACAACATATACAAAGCAAATGCATAACAAGAAAGCAAACATTCATGAGCACAACATCAATACACAGAGAAAACACCACAAACTATGAGTTTGAATCAGAACTTTCTTCTATTAATTCAAATGCCTATACATGGGTGTTCTTTATACAATATTCTCTGGTTTTCTCTCCTCTTTCTCCTGAATGCTTCCTCTATTCTTCACTATTACTTTACAAGGGTACAATGAGGGTGTCTATATCCGTTTTCCCTCTCGGACTCTAAACTATCAAATCTAGACTTAAAATCCTATCTACCAGCATTAAATCTATTAAATGCTCGGCTTGAAAACTTTCATGGGCTCCTGTCCATGAGCTCCTGCATGATCTTTCCATGCTTTTGAATCTCTACTTCAGTCTCCCAGCTGGCATCTTCCATTGGATGGTTTTTCCATTTGACCAGATACTCGAAGTATTGCTTCCGCCTGGTCTTTTTGCTCACTCTCTTGTCAAGTATACGCTCCATCTGTGGCTTCTCTGCAATCGGCATTTGCTTCTGCCACTGGACCTCCTGCTGTTCATCACTTCCATCTCCTGCTTCCTCAGCATTATATGGATATAAGTCTGAGACATTGAATGTCAGAGATATTCCGATCTCACCTGGCAACTCAATTTCATAAGCGTTTTCTCCTAATTTCTTTAGGACTCTGCATGGCCCGATTTTCTTCATTTTTAGCTTGTTGTATGTTCCCCTCGGGAACCTTTCCTTCCTCAGATGTGCCAGAACTAGATCACCAACTTTGAACTGAAGTTGTCTCCGATGCTGATCCACTCTGCGCTTATATTCCTGGTTTGATTCCAGCAATCGCTCCTTCACCCTGCTATGAAGTTCCTTCATCGCCTCTGCGAATTCTTCAGCACTTGCGCTCTTAGTCATTATCTACTCTGAGTCCCTTAGTTCAGATACTCCTCTTGGCTGCCTGTCGTATACAATATCAAATGGACTTTTGCCTGTGCTCCTATTCACTGAGTCATTGTATGCAAACTCTGCCTATGGCAACACATTGTCCCAGCTGCTATGGTGCTCTATCACCAAGATTCTTAAAAAATATCCCAGACTTCTATTTACCACCTCTGTTTTCCCATCTGTCTGTGGATGATAGGAAGAACTAAACATCAAATTAGTCCCCATATTCTTCCACAGTGTCCTCCAGAAATGTCCAATGAATTTCGTATCCCTGTCCGATACTATGCTTCTGGGTAAACCATGAAGTCTAACGACCTCCTTGAAAAACAAATTTGCGATATGAGTCGCATCGCTGGTCTTCTGGCATGGGATAAAATGTGCCATTTTGGAAAACCTGTCAACCACTACAAAGATCGAATCATGTCCCCTTTGCATCCTCGGTAATACCAATACGAAATCCATGCTGATTTCATCCCACGGTCTCTCGGGTATGGGTAATGATTGATAGAATCCTGCATTCTGCTTCCTGCCCTTTGAATGCTGGCAAATTCTGCACCTGTCAACAAAATTATTCACTTCCGACCACATCCCTGGCCAAAAGTAGGCTTCTCTTAGCTTTGCAAATGTCTTGTCGTGGCCAAAATGTCTTGCCAATCCACCACTGTGCTTCTCTTTTAGCAGATTCTCCCTCATGGAGCAATTTGGAATGCACAGTTGATTGCCTCTGAACAACAATCCCTCTTGGATCATATAATCTATCCAAGGGCTTATGTCTCTGAGAACTGGATTCTCAGCTGCCTCATATGCCTCTGAAAAATCCGCATCACCTGCATACATTACCCTAAGATTTTCAAAACCCAATGTTTTGACTCAGAACTCCTGCAGCAACAAACATTTCCTGCTCAAAGCATCAACCACTTTGTTAGCAGTACCTGAAATGTGCTTAATTACAAATGTAAAATTCTTCATATAATCTAACCATTTAGCATGTTTCTGATTCAACTTCTCCTGTTGAGTCACAAACTGTAATGCATGATTATCACTATACAAAACAAATTCTTTCGGGATCAAATAATGCCTCCACCTCTTCAGCGCCTGTATGATAGCATAAAATTCTTTGTCATACGTGGAGTACTTTACTTTTGCCTCATCCAACTTCTCGCTGAAATATGCAATTGGTCTGTCCTCCTGGCTAAAGACCGCTCCTATGGCAAAGCCACTTGCATCACATTTTACTTGGAACACTTTTGTAAAATCTGGCAACACCAAAACCAACTGTTCTGTGATCTTTTGCTTCAACAGATTGAAGCTCTTCTCTGCCTCTTCAGTCCAATGAAAATATTTATGTCTTTTCTTGACAGTATCCATCATTGCTGCGCTAATTCCACTGAAATTCCTAATGAATTTTTGGTAAAAACTAGCCAGTCCATGAAAACTTCTCACCTCGAAAATATTTCTCGGTGATGGCCAATTTTTAATTACCTCCACTTTACTTGGATCCATCTTCAATTCATTTGCCGATATGACAAACCCCAAGTAAATGAGTTATGTCTTCATAAATGAAGATTTCCTCATGTTGATCAACAACTTCTCCTGCTGTAGCTTCTTCATTACTGCAGCTAAATGATTCAGGTGTTCTTCTTTCGATTTGCTGAAAATTAATATGTCATCCAGATAAACAATGACAAACTTACCAATGAATTCCTTTATCACTTCATTCATCAACCTCATGAAGGTACTCAGTGCATTCATCAAGCCAAACAGCATGACTAGCCACTCATACAACCCTTCATTGGTTTTGAAGGCTGTCTTCCACTCGTCGCCTTCCCTCATGCGAATCTGATGGTATCCGCTTTTCAAATCAACCTTTGAAATTTTTTTGGCTCCACTTAAACAATCCATCAAGTCATCCATCCGTGGTAATGGAAACCTATACCTGATGGTTATCTTGTTAATGGCTCTGGAATCAGTGCACATTCTCCAACCTCCATCTTTCTTTGGACTCAATACCGTTGGAACGACACATGGACTTAAACTTTCCCTGATCATCCCTTTATCTAACAGTTCATGTACCTGCCTTTTGACTTCTTCATTTTCCTGCGGTGTCAACCTGTACGCAGCTTTGTTTGGAAAACTAGCTCCTGGTATGAGGTCTATATGATGACTCACACTCCTCATCGGCGAAAATGAATGAGGTAATTCGTCTACCATAATGTCAGCGAACTCTTCCAGCAATTCCTAAATTTCTTCCGGCAAGTCATCCACTCTTGTGCTGGTCAAAACAATTTTCAGTTTCCTGACCACAAAGAATTGTGGATCTTCCTTCTTCTTTACTTCCGCCAGAAGTTCCTTCCCACTCATGAGAAGTACAGTATTTCTCGATTCTGGTTTTACTTCTTTATCTTTAATTGGAAGTAGCATATGTGTTCTTCCATTCTTCTCCAAAGTATACGTATTCATCTTCCCATCATGAATCACGTTCCTGTCATATTGCCATGGTCTGCCTAGCAATAAATGACATACATCCATAGGAATAAAATCACAGAGTATTTTATCATTATATCCTCCTATGTTGATGTCAACTAAGCATTGTTTAGTGACACTTACCTGATGTCCCTTCTGTAGCCATGAGACTTTGTATGGACTCGGGTGATCAGTTGTCTCCAACTCTAGTTTCTCCACCATCTCGGTTGAAACAAGATTATCTGTGCTACCGCTATCCACGATAACCTTGCATTTCCTGTCTTTGGTCTTGCATGTGGTTCTGAAAAGTATGTTTCTTTGAACTGTGTCCTCCACATCCTTCTCGGGTGTTAAGAGAACCTTACGCATCATCAATAACCTTCCGTCTTCTGTGTCTTCTGCTTCAGTATCTCGCCTTTGTTCCTCGGCGATGTGAGATTCTCCTCCATACTTCTTCCTATCTGGACAGTCAACTGCCTTGTGTCCATTCTTTCCACACATGAAGCATGTGATGACTCCACCTCTGCCTCTTCCTCTACCTCTGGTACGAGGAAATGTGTTATTATCAGCGTATCCTCCGCTCTGTTCCGTCTGCTGCCTTCGCGGTTCAGTGTGCTGGCCTCGCTGCAAACTTCCACCTCTTTATGTTCTAGTCTGAGGCTTCTTCTAGTTGTCCTTGGATTTCTGGAACCTATCTTGGGCAACTGACTTACCTTTTGGCTGGCTCCTACCTCGGCCTCGCTGTGTTGGCTTATGGCTCAGATTCTCTTCAGCTTTCAATGCCATCTGATACGCATCCTCCACCGTTCTGATGGTTGTCATACTCATCTCATCCTAGATATTGTATCTCAAGCCATTCATATACCTGGAAACTTTTTCATCATCTCTCTCCTGATGACCTGCTCTGATATTTATCTTGTAGAATTCTTCAGTATACTCTTTTACTTTCATCAGCTTCTGTCTCAGGTTCTGCATTCTCCTGAACAGTGTGATTTGATAATCCCTTGGGATGAATTTTGCCTTCATCTTCACAATCATTCGATCCCAGCTTTTGATCTTTTGCTTGCCTTTGGAACGTCTATCTGCTTGAAGCTCGTCCCACCATAATGCTGCATGTCCCTTCAATCGTGTGACAACATGTCTAACCTTTTTATCCTCTTCGATATCCTCATAATCGAAGTAGGTATCAAGAGCTCTAATCCAATCTAGAAGCTCTTCTACATCCAGACTCCCTTCATAAGATGGAATGTCCATCTTTATTTTTGAACTCATCCGGGCGATAACTTTAATTAATCGCTCATTGGCGGCATCTTTGCCTGCAACTTCTCCTTGTTGTTCAACTTCAACTTCGCCTTCGGAGTCACTCAGATCTCCAACACTGGCTGTGCATCTCTGCGCTACTTCCATATCTTCTAATCTCGCTTAGAGATCACGTATCTGCCTCTCCATTTCTGGATTCTGTGCTTGTCTCCCTCTTCCTCTCTGGTTCCCCCTATCCTCTGGATCGGGTGATTGTCTTTCTCTCCTCGACGACATGGTGAAATATTCTCTTCTTCTATGCTAAATAAAGCAAAGAGATTTTGTCGCTCTGATACCACTTGATGCAGGCGCGCCACCGAGGGCATGTCCGCTCCCTCAGGACCTTCTCTTTCTTCGGCCCGAAGAGATGAAACGCTCTTCAAATCCCTTATCGGGACTTTCCAACACCCACAGGACTCTCCTTATGATCTCCCGTGTTTTATAGGGAAATCGGACCTCACAAGATCGAGAGTCCTGATAGCACAGAATCGGGTCTCACAAATCCCCGAATCCCGATGAATATTCACCCACGGTTTCCTTGCTCTTATCGGGAATTTCCCCGTCGGGAAATCGACACATGCACTGTTGTGATCATCTGTCCTCACGGATCCCCGACTCCCGATGGCTCAGTCAACGCTGACCTTCTCCCACCTTAACGGGACTTCTGTTGTATCGCAACCTCGCACTATCGCGACTTTTCTACTCGCGACACCAAGTCCTCGGGCTTCCAACTCCCGATACCCGAGGTGCCAAAACGTCGATACTCTCCCATCGTGCTTTCGCAACCTCGCGTCCTCATGACTTGAAACTCCCAAGATTTGGGCTTTCCCCCTGCGAACTCCCGAGTTCGCGAGATCTCCAGATCTCTGCCACCTGTCTTCCACTCGCTCTTGTGGTCCCACACACTACCCTGTGGTTATCGGGGTATCACTTCTCATGATTTCGCACTTCTTGACATAATCCCTTGCAGCTCCAACTCACGAACCCCCGATATGCCGATGCCATTTGGCGTTGACTCCCTGCGAGGGTTGACCTTCCAACACCTGTCCTCCACTACGTCCTTAACCCCGTCGAGAAATCGCGTATCAGGATATCGCGATTCCCATTGTCATGTGCACGGGGATTTAAATTTCCCGATCCCCGAATATGCGGGATCTCCTGCCACGTGTCCCTGCTGATGGACGGCTCTGATCCTATCGGGAAATCATGGATCATGATTCCAACATGCACGAGTCTCTTGTCTCCGGAAACCCCGATTCTCTGATTCACAACTCTTCGGGATCTCTTGCCACGTGTCCCTGCTGATGGACGACTCTGATCCTATCGGGAAATCGTGGATCGTGATTCCAACATGTGAGAGTTCTATGTCCTCGAAAACCCCGATTCTCTGATAAGCTGAACCCCGATGACTCCCTGGTTCCTTGACACGTGTCCTACCAAGATCAACGGTTGAGATTCTCTTTCAGGATTTCGAGAACCACAAGGTCTCGATTCTCTACCTTAACAAAACCCCGATGACTCTGATATCCCGATGACTTCCCCATGACTCTTACTCTGCACACTAGGGCTTAACTCAGGCGCAACTTCTCGAGATCTAACGGCTGACGGGATTTCGTCAATCTCCTCTATGAATCCTGACCGTCGATTCCTCTTTTCCCTTCTTAAAGACTTCTTGGCACAGAAACCTCATGTGCAGTCTTCGATAATGATATCATGAAGGTGCTATACCTCCTGAGCTTTCCCACTCTGATTCTTTCAGAGGAACTTGCGCGCACTCCTTGTGCTCAACATTCAACAACTTCCCAAGTGTTGAATCTTTCCGACTCTGCGCACTTCCTGCAGCAGCAGTCTTCGATTCCCCCTTTGCTCAGATTCATAACTGAGACTTCTTCTTCAGCCTACGCACTCCTTGCATGGCTTCAACAACCCACTTCCACTTCTGGGTGGATGAGAACAAAAGTTAAGCTGCTGAACCTTCATCAACGCACTCCTTGCGGATGAATTCAACTGCACACCTTGCAGGAATCTCCTGGATCAGATAGAGAAACAATTGAACCTCACTCTCTCTCCCTTTCAGACTTCAGTTTGAAATATGAAATCACATGCACAACATATACAAAGAAAATACATAACAAGAAAGCAAACATTCATGAGCACAACATCAATACACAGAGAAAACACCACAAACTATGAGTTTGAATCAGAACTTTCTTCTATTAATTCAAATGCCTGTACATGGGTGTTCTTCATACAATATTCTCTAGTTTTCTCTCCTCTTTCTCCTGAATGCATCCTCTATTCTTCACTATTACTTTACAAGGGTACAATGAGGGTGTCTATATCCGTTTTTCCTCTCGGACTCTAAACTATCAAATCTAGACTTAAAATCCTATCTACCAGCATTAAATCTATTAAATGCCGACTATCTACCAAAGGACGAGAGCTTAAAGGCTCAAGGTCCAATAAAATATACAAATGCGCCTTCATGAATGGTTCATTAAAGACTTGCGCTACAATCCCAAAGCACTTCAAAAATTTGGGTTTGTTTATCCAGCTGATCTCCGCTTGATGTGTTGGCTCGCTTGATGAGTTGGTGATGCTCCTGCATCACCAAAGGAGGGACCCTTTATAATCCGTTGTCTTACTACCTCCATCCCCCCAAGGTCAACCGAGAAGCCTCTCTTGTGGTGGAATCATCCATCACTAAAATGAGGGGAGTAATTACTAAGGTGAGATTGCTTCTTACTCCCAGTTGTGTCTCAAATTTGTTGCTTGTGGTTGGATTTTCCCCAATGACACTTTGTGTGATACCATTTTTGGTGCCATTTTTGGGGAGGATTTTGAATCCTTTCTAATCCCATAACGACATTTGAAAAGTCTATTTCAAATCCTTTATCCTAATCTTTCCTGACAACTCCATTAAAGAAGATTCCAGTTTAACCTTTGATGCACTTCATGTAAAGTTCATCTAGTGACTCCACATAGTCCATATCTGAAGAAATAAGTACCCTAGTCCCCCATTGCGTCCTTTTCTTGCAACGAGGATGAATCAAAATTCTTGGTTGGAAGGATTGTACAAACCCTTGTATGTGAAAAACATTGATGGATCTCCCCATAAAATTCCAAAGGGTTTCAAATAATCGCTTCCCACATTTTGATATGATAGTACTGTATCATCCCGAGATCACTTGGATACATTTTCATATTCTTGTACCTCTCATGAAGAGTATGAATATGTGTTCATGAATATCTTGACCTTGTTATAACCCTAAATTGCACCATACATGCATACCTAGCATCATGACATCTTACTTACTATTTTTTCCAAGCCAACACTGAACAACTCTTCTTAAAAATACAATTTTTGAAGATGTACGCACCCCGCACCACTACTGCCCATGTACATACGCTAGCTGCACCATTACAACCCACGTATACCCACAAAAGTTTCAAAAAATAAAAAGTTGCAAGGGATTCATTGAGATTACGGGCTATTGGGTAGTTTCCCAACTAATCCACCACCTATAGCTCGTCACCCAACTGAATAACCATCCTTTTGTCATATAAAAGGATGTGTTGGGGTCTGATTCCAAGGAAAAACATAGCTACAGTGAAACTCGACCCATTTCACTTTCCCCCCCTTGCCCCAAGAATTTGCAGCCACATTGTGAGTTTTGAGCCATACTTCCCTATTATTTCCTTTTTCCTCATTCATAAGCCCATGCTCATTCTCTAGAGAGAAGTGTGAGAGAAGAAGGATACATGGAAGCATTTGGAGCTTGGTAAAGAGGAGCCCAATACCGATTTCGAGGAGCAGTCGTCGATCTCATTTTGTAAGTGACTTTGTGAGATTAATATAAAGAAGTACTTTTTCTGTCCCACCATATGATGTGTTCAATATTTATGTTTGATTTACATTTTGTAATGACATCTAACCTACTAATTCATATATAAGATGCATGTTTGTAGTTTCTTGTTTGTCTTTTGGTGAATGCAGGTCAGCCTTGGGAGGATACTTGCAATCGAGAAGTGTCCGGATGCAAAAGGATAGACACCGGATGCAGAGTTTAAGGTAAGACTACCAGATCCTTATACTTTGTATTTAATGCATGATTGTGGGGTATTGTCGGGATAGTTGTTAAAGTTAGGAGACTTTAGATGTTAGATATGCTTGCACGATTGAACCCTAGTGTAGTCCATAGGGGTGTTTTCCCACTATAGCTCACCTTATCACTCACTGGGAAGGCTAAATAATGGTATAAAAACATCCCTACCAAAACAATTACCACTTGTAGGATGTTCCAAAATATTTTCATGAAAAGGTTTGCAAATAAAGAGGATTATGTTTCCTTTTCTGATCAACTCTACCATTTCAAGAGAAGGCCAAATGAGATCATTGAGGAGATTAATGATAGGTTCAATTCCCTTGTTAAAATTTCCCCTCAATAATTTAAACCTTCCGAAGATATTATTTACCATTTCTATATATCAACCATAAACAACCCATATGGCCTTTTGTTTGACGATAATTTCCCCTCTGCTTTGACTAAATCCGAAGAAAGAGCATGTGAAATTGAAGAACGCTTGATGTCTTATTATCCTTAAAACATAAATGGCCCTGAAGAGATCACTCAAATAAATGAAGTTGTAAAATTCATTCAAACTATGCCATTTTCTAATACTTACCATATCACAAAGACACATTTGCATATGGAATAAACAAGGGCCACCATTGAACCCACTAGCTATATGATAAATATCATACAAAGGAAATATGACCCACATATGGCACCAGGAGAACTGTTGTGTTCCACTCCATATAAAGGAGATATATCTGTCACAAAATAAAGGTTAAACTTGGAAAAATATATTGCAGCCAAAGAAGTTAGAGATCATATGGTACAGTTTATCAGGAAAAGTTTCCTTGAAATCCAAACAAGGGAAGATCAATTTTCTCTCATTTTCAGTCAAGGAGAAACCATAATAGGAATTGATATTGATCTTAAGGACTCAAAATAAGAAAATGATCTTTTGATAGCCATTGATATGAGGAAATATGAAAAAACAACTCAAGATCATCCACCTTTCTTTATCATATTGGTGATAAATAACTTATATATCCACAATTTCATGTTAGATTCCAAAGTTTCTACAAATTTTATGTCATTAAAGATTACAAAAAGACTTGTATTGAAGATTATGTGGCCTTACAATAATTTCTATAGTATTGGCTCAAGATCCATCCTAGTTCATGGGATCATTAAGGATTTGAAGGTGAGTTTGAAGTAATTTCAAAGAATATCTCTCCTAATGGATGTTGTAGTCATGGATGTACCTAAGACTTGAGGGATGTTATTATCAAGAGAATGGGACACTAATTTTGGAGGAAGTATTCAGATGGATCTCTCTTATGTTGTATATGCATGTGCATTGTCCTTCATGTCCAAATACCTTTATCAATCTTGCGGTCCAAAACCCATGACTAGGGTTGACATCAATGACAACAACCAATCTTCCAACAAT
>WSFP011485616.1:0-15540 GCA_009831015.1 Picea engelmannii | reverse complement strand
AGAGTGTGAGAGGGAGGAATGTGGAGAGAACATGAAGAGAGTGAGTGGGGTAGAGAGAAATCAGGGGATGGAAAATGGGGGAGAGAGGAGGGTGGAGAGGGACACAAGGATAGAGGGGAAGAGGGGGAAGAGAGAGAGGGGGGAGAGATAGTGTGAGTGAGTTTGGAGAGAAAGAGAGGAATATATATATATATATATATATATATATATATAGAGAGAGAGAGAGAGAGAGAGAGAGAATTGATTTGTGTTAACAGGAACACATGTGCGTTCCTATTGCTAAAAACACGTGTGTGTTAGAAATGGACACACACTTTAGGAACACAAACGCTTTATTTGAATTTCAATTTTTTTCAGGCAAAAGTGACAACTTTAGCATATGTGCTTGTTGAGTTGGTTGCCTCAGATTTTGGTTCGAGATGAGAAACCTAGTGGTTCCGTCTGCAAATACATAGAAACCTCCATTTTATGAATTCATCTCCGTATCATTGTCTTTGACGTTATTTTTCTATAAGTTACACAATTCAGTTATTTACAAAACATATAGACATAGATAGAGTTGGTTGTGCAGATTCCAAATATACAAAAAGAAAATTAAACTAATAATGTTTACTATTTTCAATCTATTTTTTTCTTGACATATATCAAAATCCAAGAATACATACCTCTTATTTTTGCTATAACATTTTTTGGGCTTAACCATTTCTGGAATGAGTTATATGCGACACTAGAGGAGACTGATTTCTACGGTCTTTAAAAAAAAATGGATTTGATAATGTTAAGACCGTCTTAGACTGTACGAACAAAAAAAACGTTATAATTTCATGGATATGTTGATTTTGATAATTTTTTAAAAAATATAAAATTAATATTATAAATTTTCAAAAAATACACGACACAACAAAAACGGGTTCTCTACAAGTATACAAGTTTTTAGAATTAAATCACATCATTAAGGTACTCAACACCTGTACGAACAAAAACATATACCTTATATTTTGTTGGAAAAATAAGATACCATTGTTAGAAAAAATCAAATTGGACATTGTTATTCACAATTTCTATGAATAAAAGTTGTGTATTCGGGAATCTAATTCAATTTCATACATTTCATCTTCTTACACCATATTTAAATTCATTGTAAAAGTAACTTGAATAGTTCCTCCAAGTTAACACATTGTTGTTTTTCTAGGTTTGCATTTCCACTAATGCATCATGAGAGACCACCATTAGCTTGCACTCACCCTTGTCAATTTACCAATCATCCAAGACTTGTAATCATCCATGGCCAATTAAACGCAGAGATGCATAGCCATAGTCTTTCAATCTAAAAATGAGGGTGAAATCTCAACATGGCCTAGTTCATTCATGGATCTTCCCCATCAATGATCTGCAAACTCCAGATGCTATTCCATGAGCCAAAATTTCTCTTTAGTGGAGTGATCAACACACCATAGCATAGCTACACTTATGCAGAAAAATAGATCACAATGGAAATATTAGGCCATCCACCAAAGCTTGAAACAGAATACTTCAATCATAAAGAGATCATATTTGCAAATTATGATCAAGGCTTCCATGATTAAGAACATAACTTTGAAATCCAAATGAAGAGGAAGCTCGGCTACATGAAATTTAGGATTTACATATTTAAAAAATTCAAGACACATATCCAACAACATGTTTGATCGGCTCCACTTTGCCTCCCTCAAACTCATCTCACACATAGCTCTGTCTGGTCCACACTTTGACTAGTTCCTCTCTTGATGTTTAGTTTCTTTACATATTTCGCAGGAAGATTTTTCCTTGCGACATCAACAGGTTCCTTATGAACAACAATCAGTGCGTCAATTGGAACCTCCTTGACGCCTGCACAACAATCCGATGTGAGTTCATTGAAAAGAATATATCAAGTGTGTGGAATCACAACCCTTGACACTTGGTCACAAGATACGATAGCAACATCTCACACAAAACAATGGACACACAGAGTCCTAAAATAATAATTCAACACTCCTACAGTAAGCTAATCCTACGAAGTATTACATCTGTCACATTTTCCTGGAGTTAATCTGAAACGGGCTTGATACCAATATAGAAAAAAAGAGTAGAAATTATTAACAAAATACTTCATACTTTATTTTATTGCATTAAACCATTTACATATTTATAGGAACATCTGAACTTTCTAGATAGAGATTACTTTCTAGATCGAGGATCGAGAATAGTGGATCTATATTTATAAGATTAGCACATTTTCATGGAGTTAATCTGAAATGGGCTTGATACCAATATAGAAAAAATTTTAGAAATTATTCAAACAAAATACTTCATACTTCATTTTATTGCATCAAACTAATTACATATTTATAGGAATAACAACTTTTTAGATAGAGAATACTTTCTAGATGGAAAATAGTGAATCGATATTTATAAGATTAGTTAATACACTCTATAACACTTAAGTAAAATTAACAAACCAAAAATTATATGTAAGTATTAATTCTAACATAAACTTGTTTTAAGTTTTTATTTTTTCGAGGCACTTTTGCACCCAGGGGTAGAAGCACAAAAAACACATAAAGAACACAGAAAGAACAAACAGATAATTGTATTTTTGAATGATCAACACGATTACATTTGCCTCGTATTTATAGAGGCCATGGAAGACTCTAGAGCACCGAGTGAGTTCTCGGAGGGAAATATATGGAACCGTCGGTGGATGTCGGTGGAGCTCTCTCGAAGTTTGGTGGTTGTTGGTAGGTAGAAATTAATACCTCCAACACTCTCCCCTAATTTCTACTATTAATTACATCTTACATCAATATTTATAATGCCCAATGCTTCTTTCAACTACTCAAATTGGTCTTGTGCTAAAGCCTTTGTAAATATCTCTGTAATTTGCTCCTTTGATCTGCAATGTCTCCTCCTTAATGAATACATGTCTTGGTTAGGTCTTTATCTGAGTCATGTCATCATCTTTAGTTTCTATCTTCATATGGTTGGGCTTCCTTCAATGTGCTCCCATTACAATGAAACCATCACATCAAGTGGTTTCTTACTAGTGCTTTTGGCTAACCACGAACCTTGCATGATGGGGAATTTGATTTACACAACACACACTCACTTGAGTTTCATCCTCAAACATTTTTTGCTTCTTCCTTGTACCTGCACAATATTGATTAATGCTCGAACTTTTGAAGCTTCCTTTTGCACCTACAAACAATTGATCATTGATGTCCATATAAAAAGAGATCCATCTATTGAGATACATGGGTACCATCCTCTATACTTCCCAGTTCTCTAGGTATCCTTTTCACGTACATGGTTCATCAATATATTAGACTCCTTTAGTCATAACCTGGTCCTAACCAACTCACACTCTGAGATTACTTAATCTCACATTCCTCCCCTTAATCGAAGATCTAACTTCTTCAATGACCATCAAACTTAGATATGAGTACACCTACCACCCTCACACCTACCTAGTGGTTAATTCCATAGCTTGATGCCACATCCACTCTTTATGCCTAAGAGGGATACACGCTACATGATCACACTAATCCATGTAGGCCTGTCTCAATAGGGCTTATTAAACACCTGGGGAATATAGCTTGCCTTGCCTATGGCTAAGCTTTACAACTTTGGACCAAAAACCTCTAGGGTGTCGGGTACTACCGATCATGCACCCCCTACAACATATATGCATCATTTCATGTACAAAAATTCCACATTCTTTACTAAATGCCCAACAAATTACAATCCCATTCTATATGTCCATTTCATTAAGCATTACATAACTTCATCCGGAGTCTTCTTTGTCCTTTACCTCTTCCAACGAGAGTCTTTTCACCATCTATTTTTTGTCTTCTATCACCCTTTGTCTTCTGCATCATGACTTTTATTGTTTTACATTGCTTCTTGCAACTTGTTTTTCCTTTCAATATACTTTATGTATATGTTTCTTGTTGGAGTTGATTAAGATCCAACAAGACAACCTATGATAATGGATTGACAAACTTAATTGACTCACCACTTGCCATGATTTTACATCACTTAACATTTGATTTGGACTCAACTTTTGACTAACTTAACATACTCTCACTTTAGCTTTAGCTTTAACTAATACTCATTTTGACTCTTCTTGAGGTTAATACTCTCCTGTAATGACTTTACATTTCAAGAATCCTTTTCACAAAGCTTTTAGATTCATTCAAAGACTCAGTCACTTGACCTTGACCTTCTCTCATTTGAAATTGACTCTTACCTTTTACAACTTAACTCAATAACCATTCCAAGCACTTTCAACAATGCATTTCACTTCAGCCATATTACAATTACACAATGAAACTCTCACATTACCAAAACATGAAAGACATTTATACTACTTGAATCAACTCCCTTGGAAAGATGAAACCCACATGACCACATTTAACACAACAATGCCTCATCATATCTTTTTAAACAAATACTTCACTCATGCTATTTCTATTCATATCTCTTTAAACAAATACTTCACTCATGCTATTTCTTTTTTCAAGACCCTTGTAATTTCCATTAAAGTGACTTTCATTTCACTATTCTCCATTCTTATCCTCATAAACGCTTCAGTCACATATGGCATTCCATGCATGTAACATTTAAAAAGTAAGATTTATCTTGCCTCTTTTAATAAGCGCATACCTTTATGAAGGTGATTTCCACTTTAAAAATCACTTTTCGAATGTTCCATTAAAATTTCTACTCTGTGATAACAATGCTTTCCACCGCACTCATGAAGGCTCAATATTTCCATTTCGCATTCTCTCTTTGACTGCAGGGGCTGCTTCAACGACCCTCTGCTACCAGATACTCCAAAACGCAGCCAAATAAACATGAGCCAGGTTAAAGGGTGTGGCGCGGCCCCCTTTTTGTAGGCTTGTAATCCTCCCGGCCTGTTTCCTTAGACCCTCGGCTGTCTTCTTCCTGCAATGATATCAAAAACGTCAACAAAACGCTGCCCTCCTTACGCATGCTCCGCCTGTGCAGACTTCCGAGCTGCCTTCGTGGTCAGTTGCTTACGGGAGTCTCTCCCTGAGCTCTCACTGTTCTTCTGGAAGCTGCGGCTTCCTCAACTCTTCGATTCTCACAACAACAAATTCTTCAGCTCCCACGACTCTCCTCAGCATCACGCGAGACCTCCTCTACGTACTCTGTGGCCTCTTCTCTGGCTCCACAGATCCTCAACAATGCACAGCATACTTTCAACCTTAAGTCACTTAGGGCAGCTCAATGCTCAGCGTCCAACTCTCACTGAGAGCAGAAACATGGGCTGTTCCTTTCAGGATCTGGGCCCTCCTGCGAGGGAGTGAGGCTCAGATTCAAGCTCTGATATCAAATGAAGGGGTAAAAGCACAAAAAAACACAGAAATAACATAAAAAAATATAGAAATAACGAACAGATAATTGTAATGCTGAATGATCAACACGATTACATTTGCCTATATTTATAGAAGCCATGGAAAACTCTAGAACATCGAGTGAACTCTTAGAGGAAAATATCTGGAACCGTTGGTAGATGTCCGTGAAGCTCTTTCAAAATTTGATGATTGTTGATAGTAAAAATTAATACCTCCAACAGTTTTGTCTAAAATCCAGTTGAAAATTCAGAACATTGTGGTTGAGAAGAGATATTTTGGGTGCTCGTGATTTAAACAATATAAAACCTCCAACCCCTTCCGTTCCTGCGCCTGCACTGAGAACCCACATGACTGTTATCATTTTTATTATTGGCCACGGGCTTAAATCAAGCGCTTTTGGTTTGTCAATCCTTATAATCTCCTCCTCCTCGCTGATTGTAAACTAATTTTGTCACCAGATCTCCATGCATCTATACACTCGATGTGATCACGGGAATTTTGGTTCTTTTTGCCCTCCGTTTGTTGATATCGATGGTGTACATGTCTCCGATTTTCAACCAAATGCTACTGCTCACGCTTCCTCGACATGAACTCACTCTCAAACTGACCTGATTTTGCCGAATCATATTTCCTGTCCCAGTTTTCACGCAGCTGCTCTTGATTGATTTTCCTTTCCAACTACTCCTCGACTCTCACCTGCAAATTTCTCATCCAACAGCTATTATGTTCAACTGGCAATGAAATCATTAAAATATAATTAATAGCAACATCTATAGAATATAAAATTGATGTGACGATCAATCAGTGCAGCAGACAAAATACCTTCGTTTTCAAGCCAGCACACTTTGTCCCCCTTGTTTCTGCAAGAAGAAATCAATGGAAATTAAGCATGAAAGCTTGAACAGCTCATGGAAGTATTGACATAAGTCAATAGCTGAAGCATAGACTTCCAGTAACACGGATAGTAGCAACCATCACCAATCCTACATCATAATGATTTAGAAATACTGATTAGGTACTTCATAATCTTCTTTGCTTTGAAGTTGGTGTTTTCAGCTTCCCATGAATCTGCCTGTTCAAAGATAAGAGGAAACCTAAAACATTTTAGTGTTTCTTAATTACAGTTGTGTGATTGTGATTTTACAGACTAAAATCTTGTCATAAAATTTTTCAGTATCATGAATCTATTTATACATTCAAAAATACAATTTAAACAATAAAAAAATTACTATTTTAAAACCTAAAAAGAATAACTTTTAACTAACCCCTAAAACAATTCTTTTATATGAAACCTTGTAGATCTAGCATTCACTACGATGTCTATTCTGGCACTGCTACTGTTTAATGTGATG
Source organism: Picea engelmannii (assembly GCA_009831015.1). Lineage (NCBI taxonomy): Eukaryota > Viridiplantae > Streptophyta > Pinopsida > Pinales > Pinaceae > Picea > Picea engelmannii. The sequence continues at coordinate 8,789 of WSFP011485616.1, read as the reverse complement.
TTGAATATTCAGATCTAGACGAAGTATCGACATTATGTAATATAAATTAATTAAACAATTTTGTGGTGCGTTGGCCTCTCGATTTCACCTATACTATGTGCTATTTCTCCTTTAGCCATCCTGTTTTCCTGCAAAATCCTATTGTGGTTGGAGACAAGAATTTAGAGTGGCGCTTATTGATTTGACACATTAGCTTTAACTGTTTACAGAGATTCTGAACAGTGAGTAGTGATGGCCAAGGGTCGCATTTTCTGGCTCTAAATAGTATAGAAGAACTCGGTCCCGTAGAGGAATAGTACAATACTAAAGCCTCGTAAGAACTGTGCACTGTTGAAAGCAAGGGTTAGAAATCCTTTGCCATATCGAGACTAGAAAGAGGGAGAACTAAGCAGGAATATTAACATGACCAAAACTGCCTCCTTGTAAGGAAAATGTGGTCTGTAAATAGAACATGATCTGGGAAGAATGATCTCAGTGTGCATTAACCATATGCATACATCCCCCTATCCCACAAACAGATATATATCATGACTGCACCAAGAATTTCTCTTCCTTCTCTCTTGCCTGCCAAACCGGCTATCAGAAGGCAGGCCAAGAGGTCCTAAAAAAGAGACTACATACAGGAATCTAGCTTCCTAATTAAAACTTTTATGTTATAAGACATGGAAACCAAATTCGAAGTAAGATCAGGCACTTACCTTAACGGCCCCACAGCTTTCAGCATTTCCAGTTGTAGAGCTGAGTAATTGTGGCTACGGTGCCAGTCAATCACTGTACCACTTCCAGGAATTGTATCATCGGCCTCATGATCATCGTCCTGAAGTTGCTGGGAATTCATGGCAGCTACAACCAGAGGAAGAAAATCTTCTGATCCTCTACTTCATCTGTACGATTGCCCGCCTTCTTTTCACATGACCCCTGAGAGGATAACACAGTGCTGCAGGAACGGTTCCACATCCTCATCGACTGTGCAAAAGTTATGCGGAATTGTATGCCCCAACAAACTCAGACCGGAATTGAGACTGATATCCTACAACCCTATAAAGCTCTCCACACAAAAAGAAGCCTGGAATCCCCAACGCCTCACAAAATCCTTCCCGTTCAATCCCCGCCTCCTCGCACATGCATACATATGCTTGTAAATGGGATCGCACGTGTGGAGAAGAGACCGGCGGTGCCCAGTGCCGGGATGTCTACGGGGAGACTGGCAGATTCCGCTGGTTACTGCCGGTCCGCCCTACCTTTTTTCATGAAAATGACCAGTGCCACCTAATATTTAGGGGTCTTAATCACCGCACCTCATGCCGAGTCCGCGTCAGAAATTTGATATCTTCAAATTATTTTTTTGAAAGGGAATGGGAATAATTTAATACCATTTGTGTGGGGACTTCTGAAAATATAGGAGAAGTAACATATCCTCACGATTATAATAATACCAACGAACACTAAAGATTTATTTGTGTTCATATGGAGTTAGGAATATTAGCTTGTGGTGTGCGTGAGAGTGGGGTCCTTCATCTTCCACATTATAACACAACCCACACCCAATCATAGAAAAAAAAATGTAGTTGGAGTTGGTTATTTGTACTAAACAAATTACAACCTTAAATAATGATTAACTAGATAAGTGGAATATATGTGTGGGGTGGGGGCATTGTGATATGAGTAAGGAGTCACTACGTGTTTCCTTTTGAATTGGTATGATTGTGGGGCTTTGTCATGTTACTCATGGGTAGAGAAAGGTATGAAGGCAACTACATTACATCATATGAATATGATGTATGATGATAAATATTTTTATTGTTTTTAATTGATGATGATGTTGTAAGTTACAAGAAAGAAATATGAGAGTAATAGTAAAAGTAGTAGTAAAATAGTTAGCAAAAAGAGATAAATGATTTTACAAGACAAGTTTTTCCATGCTTTCTACTCTTATATATACTATTTTTATCTTCTTGAAAACATTTTAGAGGAAAATTTTTCTAAAGGAAGAACTTTCTAGAGGTGGAACCTTCTAGTAAGTATTCTTACATTAGACGTGTTCACATTATTACATAGGCTTTATTTACTAATGATGGTTTTTATTACATACAAAAACATATTATTCTATCTACTTTAGGGGTTAGGGAGGTTAGAACCCCAACATGCCCGAATCCCCCTTAAAGAACAACCTTGTCCTCAAGGCTTGAGATGTGGAAACTACTGCAGAATGGCAGTTGACTCCCATGTGACATCCTCGGGTTGTGTATCCTTTCATTGTACTAAAACTTCTCGAATTGTGCACTGATAGAGATGACGCTTGTGTTGGGCCATGACTGCTTGTGGCTGCAACCAAATGGAACTTTCTTCATCCAATTTCGAGAGACTAGTTTGACTCTAGCACTTGGTTCCAATCACTTTCTTTAAGCAAGAAACATGAAAAACTAGATGGAGTTTAGAGTGACTAGGAAGGGCTAACTTGTAAGCCACATGCCCTACGCTCTTAGGATTTTATAAGGGAATTAAAACTTTGGAGCAAGTTTCTGGTAATCATCTACTTTGAGGGAAGTTTTCTTATATGGTTGGAGATGAAGAAACACACGATCCCCTTCAGTAAAATGGCGTTCAGAACAACACTGATTAACTTTTTGCTCCATGCGATTTTGAGCCATAACCAAATTCTCTTTGAAATTAAGTTACCAACTTAATGAGAACCCTCTAGAGTTCTCATTTTTTTGAAGGTCACATTTGATGGCTATTTTTACCCCCCTCCCTCTTTCAAAACATGGCGTTACCGGTAGTACTATTTTTTTTTCCAGAGCTAAAATTACAAAATTTTGCATCATCATCTATAAAGTTGCAAGGAAAAAACCTTAAAATTGACCCTTGAAACAAAAAGTGGTCCTCACAATATCACCCCATTTTTTGGGGTTAAAAATTACAAGTTGGTTGAAATCATTGTCTCGACAATTGGTATTGTTCTTAACAAAAACCTTAAAATCGAACCTAAAACTATAAGTGGTGCTAGAAATGACAACCCTTTTCCCTCGAAGTTATCATTACAACTTGTTTGAAATCGAGGCCTTGAAAATTGGTATTGTTGTGAACTGAAACCACTAAATTCACATCTGAATCGAAACATGATACTATAAGTAGCACATTTTTTTCTGACTTAAAATTTTGAAACTATCACCGAAAAGACAAACATTGCTGCAAATAAAATCATAAAAACAAAAAAATTTAATTAATAAATAAACAAAATTATAAGAAAAGACCTAAATCAATGAAAAAAACATATTTATTTTGAAAAATCATATCTTCTTTTGAAAAAAAAACCACTATATTTAAATAAACATTTAAATTAAAACAAAAAAAAAACATAGATTTAAAAATAAATAAAAATAAAAAAATTATAAATATCAACCTCACATATAATTCAATTAAAAAAAATGTAAGAAACAAAATTTAAATGAAAAAAACATAAGGCATCATGAGCTCACTATGAATTGGGTCAATTTGGTATTGTCCATCAGGGTGGTTGACATGCCTCTCCAACGTGCAATTAGAAGAAAGCTTCAACGGTGTTTGCAATAGCTCCTTCTCCTCACCATAGGTCATGGCCTTGTTTCAATGGAGTCTACAGTCCCGACTCCCTCCTTCCTGCCCTGATTCGAAAATCGTGTGGACACCCTGGAGGAAGAATTGTCCAATTTCATGGTGCGTCTAGATGGATGGAAGAAAGGTGTGGAACGAAGGCACCAGGAGGAAATGCAGGATCTTTCCTTGCAACAACAAAATATTTAGAAAGAGGTGGAAAAAGTTAAAGAGCACAAGGAAGTGTTGGATGTGGAGCTCAAATTCCTTAGAGAAAGAACCAAAGAACAAGAACACCAAATCTAAAGAATTAAAAGAGATATAAGATACCTCGAATCCAAAAACTTGCCTCCTCTCTGGTTTTCAGGTGCAATGTCCGGTCTGAGCATAATTCAAACAATATCGAAGAACATGACTGTAGGGAAGAGATGACAATGAATCAGACTATTCTTCTTAAGGAAGTCCACCAAGGTAAAAGAAATCAATCAGTGGCACCAAAAAACAAGTAGGCAAGGAGGGAGCAGGATAATTTCTAGGTTTTTTGTGAAAAGCATGTTATTTGAGTTTTGCTTTTTGGGTGATAGTTTAGTTAGAATTTATAGTAGCCATGATGTTCAATTTGAAATTTGTCACTCTATAGGACATGATTTTTCCTCAAGTATAAATTGTGATATGTCACAACAGGCCTTTGAACCAGGATTCTTGAATTTTTGTAAACATTTGGATGTTGGACGGTTAGGCCGCAACCTCCCTCTTTCTTTTTAATACAAACCAACAACCGCTCTTGTACAAAAAATACTTTATTAAAAAATAAACATTATGAAATATATTTAAAAAAATTATGATCATGATGATCATGATGACCATTAATGTCTACTGAGACCAATTGTTCTATCAAACCTTACGAAGGAAAGGGATTACTTCAATTTCTTTAAAATTTTATTTCTATGCTAAAAAAACATTGAGATAAGCGTTCCAAGATCTTCATAGTTTTGATGACTTAGGAGGTTAGGAAGGTTGGTAATGTGGAAAATATTTTTAAATTGGGATCTATTTTTCTTTTCCTTGGAAAAAAACTTAATTTTGTTTCTGGAAGAAATAAAATTACATTTTATAGATGCTTGATAGCATTCATTGTTGAGCCTTTCAAAAGTCCACTTGTGATGTCAAAAAACCCAAAAAGGGGAATTCTAAATATAACAAAAAGTTTGTTGATATTGTGTTGCAAACCAACCTACCACATATCTAATAACTAGTAGATAGAACCGATAGAGTGAAAGCACACCACTGGAGCACTATGTTGTTCTGGACATGAAAAAACTATAGATAGACCACCACCAAGCCACATAGAATATTTACAAAAAAAGGAAGGTGTACATAAAAATAGCATAAAGAAGGATAAGGATCTTGTTGATCCTCAATAAAAGGTCTATGATAGTATTCCTAAATGGTACCATCCAAATCCTCCATAATGTGCCACTGGCCCTGCTCCATATTGATCCCTGCTTTTGACAGTTGATCAACTACCATATTCCTCTCCCTGTAAACATGTTGAATGAAGAAAGCATCAAAGGAGTCCACCAGTTCGTAAAATTCTTCAAGGATTAGAAGTAAAAGTATGTTATGACAATGTTGTGATTTTTGCACCCATTTTACAATAGTTTGTGAATCCCCAAAAATCTGGATAGATGTAACATTCTTTTCCTTGGAAAATAGTAGAAGTAGCTTTAGAGACATTAGTTCTAAAAAATTGTTTATACCATTCCCCACACCCATTTCCATTTTGAAGTGTACATGGTCAGATACATACATGATGGACCCTCCCCCACATAACTTAATTATGTTTTGTGAAGCCCCATCGAAATTTTCCCATGGCCTTTGATGATCCACTATCTCTTCTTGTGGAACTATTCTATTCTTCTTGTCTTTTTCTCGGGGAAAATGAGAAAGAATACTAATACATTGAGTAGTAATGACTTCCTGGCGGATCAATATTTGGAAGAAAATTTGGGAATTTCTAGCTAACCAGATTCCCCAACAGACTAAGAGTGGGAGAGCGCAAATTTATTTATTGGATGGGGAGGAGATCCACAATTTCTAGGATTCTTACACCAACTAAACTTGCCATATATAGGTTTTTCCTCGCATTGTTTCTACCTCCTTCCAGACCACCTTTGAGAAAGGAAAAGAAATAAAAGGGTGTACCTGAGATTCTGTCTTAGTTACACAAGATGCATCATCCAGGGCCTACAACCTGTCTTTTTCTCATGACTTCCCAAGTTGGTACTTTTTTGGAAATCAGGCTCCACATGAATATTTTGGACTTTAGTGGACAACATAGTTTCCACAACTCTTTCCACCACCATTCCGGGACCCTGAGGTGTAGCTCTATACTGATATATGTATAACCCATCTTTGGAGTGTGTATGCCAAAAGGGTCCAAGGCCCATACAAATTCATCCTCCCTATACACCAGATGAATGTGAGACTTCTTTAAGGACTTGGTATAATTTAACCAAATGACCCCGAACTCCTCCACAATCCCCAATTCTGTGTGAGTCTTCCATTCCTGTGACCAAATATTGGTTCTGGTGGAGTCCCTAATTTGACTAAGATGACACAAGCCCTTTTAGTGAAAGCTATGAATAAGCACATTAGGAATAATATGTGCTCCTCCACTCCCCGTCCAAGGGTCTGTACCCAAACACACTTTGTTCCCCACACGCTAGGCTAAGCCATCTGCAATGACCTTAAATGAATTTATCATTGATTTCAAAATGATGGAAGACCCAGGGTGCTTTATTATTGGGCATCTGATCCAGTCCTATAATGATGATAGTCAGATGTATTTTTGAGTGACCACATGAATCCATAGATTCTCTATAGAAAGTAATCTCCAAACTGATTTTTCTGCCAAGGCTTTTGAAAATAGGAAGATGTTTTTTAGCCTCCATCCCCCAAGAAATTTTGGGATTGCTAAAGTAGACCATGTGACCCAGGGGATGACTTGTTTATCCTTAGTCCTATCCCACATAAATTTAGAACAAATTTTCTTAATCCTCTCAAGTATCCCTTTTGTAATCCAAGCTAAAGACATCAGATACACCATAATATCCTTGAGGATTGATTTAACCAGAATTAGTCGACCGGATCTAGAGAGCCACATGTGACTCCATATGTTTAGCCTCTTCTCTAATTTCCCTAAAATCCACTTCCAGTCTATCTTCTTATAGCTATTCAGGTTTAGGTGAAAACCAAAATACTTTATCCCTTCATCTAGATGTTTTATCTCGAATGGAAATACGGATCTATATACTTTTGTTTCATCCTCCTCCATATTTTGAAAGGATATCATGAATTTCCCTTTAGTTATCCACATCCCAGTTTCTCGACCAAAAAGAGTCAAAATATTGTAATTTTTTTGTACATCCCCTCTATACCCATTACAAAAAATCATAACTTCATCCACAAAAAGTACATGGGATATTTAGAGGGTTGTGGAGATCTCAATTCCACCAAATTCCCTATTTTATCTTGTTGATTCTAGAGCCCCGCCGAGTCCTTCCGCTACTAGAAGGAAAACGAGTGGGGATAAAGGACATCCCTGACGAAGTCTTCTTTTTGCTCAGAAAAAAGGGGAGGTTAAATCATTGATCAAAACCACAAAAGAGGAAGTGGATATAAAACTCATCACCCATATGACAAAATCAACCTCAAAACCTAAATGAGTAAGGAGTAGTCTGATATAGAGCATGTTAGGACCAGAAGTCACCTCTGGATTGCGTCAGAGGTAATCCTGATACCCATCAGGTTTTGTGGATGTTGGTTTTATATAGATGGAGGTTGATGTACAAAACTCAGAATCTGAATGATGTTCAACACAGAACTGGACAAGAAATGTACAGTGAAGTGAGGGCCACATTAACTTCATTCAGTAAATTGAGTTAAAGTGAGAGAAGAGCGAAGACTTAGGAGAAAGGGTGAAGGAGGTTGCCTTAGGCATCAGGCCTTCCAGCAACTTAGAGAGGAAAAACCAAACTCAAGAGCATCCTTGAGATCAAATCTGGACACCGAAATATGCCTACAAGGGACACAGTTACAACTGCAGTACGATCAAACCTCCATCATCCTGCAACTGCAACAGCTCGACTGGATCCTCCAGGCCTGAGCCATTTAATGTGAGAAGGAAACATACACATAAGGAATGAATAAAATTGATCGCGATACCACTATAATCAAACCTCCATTACAATAGTATAACGATCCTCGACTGGATCATCCATGCCCGAGTGTTTTAAACAACTTTTATAGACAAAAATGAAAAAAGAGAAACTGACTTCTATTAACATGAAAGTCTCAAGTCGATTACATAACCAGAGAACAACTCTGGCAGAACAAGATTACAGATTGGGAGCTCTGTTCAACCAAAGACCCTTACAAAAACAACAAACTCCCTACATATACTCAAAAAATATCGTAAAAAACAACAAAGGCATGCTCAAGCCTCCATGTCATTACGTCGTCTCAGTCAAACTTCACCTGTAGTCTCCTCTGTGCATGCCTTCCTCTGTCAGACATGATCTTGACTCCCGCCAGTCTCTCAGAGTCTCTGCTTCGTTAGACTGTGCATGCAGTATCCCTGCATACGTGATCTCGGACTACCAGAGCTGACAGTCCATATTCATGGTCATATCATCCTGACTTCTCCATTCATGGGGGAGACGACACTTCAACTACCTCCCCTGCTTTCATAACTGCCGCATCAAGATCATGACGGTGCAAGTCAAACTTGTACTTGGGAAGTGTGGTGGCCTGTCCTTGGTCGTCTCCTGCTTCGTGGACCTTTGCAGAGGGACCCGACTGGTGGATGTGGATGGAGCTGACGAAGTCGAGGAGGTGGGCGTGACCGATAGGCTACTGTGTATGCATGGGCATCAGAGATGTAAAGGTGAAGAGGTGATGTGGCATGGGACCATGATGTGGAGGAAAAAGAGAGATTGCAATAGTAAGCACAATGGGGACAACCTACCTAGATGGAGGTGAGATGGAGTATGAGGGCAGAACACATGGTAGGAGATGGTAGGCGGAAGTGAAGAGGGATATGACGCAGAGGTGAGTGGAGGACATGTGTGCTACAACGAAAGGATGAGGGGGAGCGGGAGAAGTGATAGATGGAGGAGAGAGATAGAGTGGGGGACAACTGGTAGCGGGAGGAT
>WSFP011485615.1:0-15540 GCA_009831015.1 Picea engelmannii | reverse complement strand
AAAACATTGAGCAGAAAGTGGGATGACTGTTTGCTGTCATAAAACAGCAAAAGAAGACAGCCATACAGTTGAAACTTAGAGCCATACTAAGGTCAAGGACAGACCTTAGATGGCAGCCTCATAGGACCTCAGAATTTCAACAGTACAGTCATCATCCATGCAGTGCCAAGTGGCACCCTCATAGGCTGACATGTGGCAGATCCACTAACTAAAGAAGTCGACCCAACTTGGTGAAGAGACACAACCCTAGCGCCTATCATTTAGTATAAATAAGAGAGGATGATGCCTCATTCTCTCACTCACTCAAGTCACTCATCTAGTGCGCAAGTTTTGGAGATAGCTGCAATTGCCAGAAGAAGGAGAGAGAGGTGTATGCTCAGTCTTGGTTATTCTTGGTGGTCTTGTCTTTTATCTTGGCATTGTATTGGCAATCTATATTAAGGAAGTTTCTGTTGGGTTTTCTCCCCCATGAGGGTTTCCCAGGATAAAATGTTGTGTACCTTGTGATTGTGTTTCTCTCAATGATCCCGCTTATGATATTATTGTCTAGTAAATTGGAAAGAACTTAATAGAAGCTCTAAATTTAACATGGTATCAAAGCTAAACTGAGTAGAGCACCTTTCACTGGGTAACCAAAAATGTCATTGTTGTCGTACAAGAAATTTAGGGCTTTATATTGGAAGAGAATTTCATCCTAAAAATCATCTAAGGAAGTGTGCCCTAGCCAACGAACTCATTGGCAGCTTGAGCACACCTTTTCAATGGCCAGAGCCTCCGGAAAGTCAAACCCTAGTTTTGACTGGTACTAGAAAACCAGAACCAGTACCAAAAATATTAGTCCAGATTTCCGTAGGTTCTGTTTCAAGGGGTAAAATTTGGATTTTCTGAAAATAGACTGCTCCAGCAAACTCGCCTCAACCCAGTGCATCTAGTCCCTAGATCAGAATTCAAAAATTTGAAGTTTGAAAAATTAGGGTTTTTCTCATAAAACCCTAAGTTGATGTTGCAGTTGCAATATCAGTGGCAATTGCAGTGCCAGTTCCTTCATGCCAGTTGCAGCACCAGCTGCAGTACCAGTTGCAGTAAAAGTTTTTGTGAAGTGTTGGGACTATTGTTTTATTGTCCTAGTGCACCTTACCCTAGCAAGACATTGTCAGAGGCATGTACTTACATGTGATTAAAATGCATTATTATTCTAAAGGGTATTTGCAAGAGAAAGGATCTCTTGACAATCATAGATCCAGAAGGATCTCAAATCCAACACATTCAGAGGAATAATGCACCCCAGGTTTGATCATTTTAAATATGCATCTATTTGTTATGACATCTAGGTTGTATGTTGAAGCTATGACCATCATACTAACCATTGGTCAAGATTAAAGTCAAGGTATTAGATTGATTAAAGTTGAGATTATAGAATTTATTCTCTGACTTAGATTTTTATTAAGAAATCATTTTATCTCAGTACAGACGACAAGCTGAGGAGAATGCGTGTCATCCTGAGCAAAGGAAACTAGGAAGAAAAACAACAACACTCATTCTTGAGGACAAGACTCCAGGTTCCAAGTCTGATTGATTAATTTGACAAGATTCAAACTTGCACGTGTCAAGTTTGATAAGTACGACATTACAAGTAAACACTATAGTTGAGGTAGCATTCTTTGAAAAGTATTATACTTGGTAGCATGTGAGCATATTGAGACAAATGCTTATTGTAATCATTTACCAGATACAACTAACATCTCCTCTAGGAGAAACTTCTTGTGTTGGTTCCAGATTACCATGGAGGAATGTTTGATCACAACATTAGAAGAGTGTTGATCTCATTTCGTATTGTATTTCTTCGTTTTGATCTTTGTTTCAGGCAGGTCACAAGTGATAGCTCTAAGGGAGCCACTGTGACGATTATTCGTGCTATTGTTTTATTATTATTATCAAAAGAGTAGTACTCTTGCTTGTTGTTTTGTTGACGTTGTTCCAGGTCACAGGTGATAACCCTGAGGAAGTTATAGTGAAGGTTGCAGAAGGCAACAGATTAGATGAGATATGAATCAAACTATGTACATGACCATATACATTCATGTACCAAAGAAGATGAAGAAGAAGCTATTTTTTGAGATCCAGAGTATCTGATATGGAGATTGATTGTAAGGAGCAGAAGGCTCCAAACATGACCAAACATTAGAACAAGAACTCACAGTAGACTTGTTCAAAGGATAATGAAGCCACCTTGATAGGAAGCAGAATTAGTTTGAAGTCTGACTCGGCTTTTCATATTTAGACTTGGTATTTGTTGACCACCTATTTCAACTAGGGGGTCAACTCCATGTGCCATGATGATATGTACCTAATGGTGCTACTAGTTTGAAGACTTTCTAGTTCTACAAGGCAGTTTTGGTCTCAGCACGTATTTTTGTAATTGGAATTTCCGCTCCCCTGTGTGGGATTATAATGTAATGGATCTGCATGGATCATAGTTTAGGTCGATTGCCTAAGACTTCATCATTAGAGGAGTTCCTTTTATCGAGTTATTTTTTTCCTCGGGCTATTAATTTGGCCTAACCAGCCTTATTAATTTTCCTTGAGTTTTCCACTCCCACAATAATCCTCCAAAGTGGTGAAAGGCATTCTAATGGTCGACCCCTATGGTAGGTAGTGTTTAGGAATATTGTAAATGACCATGCTAGACATCTTTTAGAGTCTTGCGGAATTCCGTCGAGTCTAGATAATTTTTTTTAATTTTTTTAAATTCCCATTTAATGGTAATTTTAATTAATTTTTAATAAAAATTGTAAAAATTAGATCCTTGGGATTTTGATAGGGGTATTTGTAGTCAAAAGAAATGGAATGAGACCTCCTACACCCTTGGGGGAAGTTTCAGCTCAATTGGACAAGTTTTGCTAGGTGTTTGTCCATGATGAGTCTGAGTCAATCTAAGACAGCAATTTAATTGTTGGAATTGACAAAGTCAAACTTGTCAAAATTTTGTAATATGAGCAAATTAATTAGAGAAAGAGTGGGAGAACTTACCCAAACCTATTCCTAAACTTTCCTAACCCTTTCCCAACCTTCACCTCACCCCCTCACCTAGCCATTATTGCAAAACGTCTCTTTCCCCTAGAGAAGTGCGCCCCCTTTCTAGAAGATCTCAAGAAAATCAAAAATTAAATAGAGACTTATTCTCTCCTTGGGTGTGCCTCCCTAGTCATACAACTCATATTTTGACTTTGCAATCCTTGCCAACTCATTCCAAAACCCAAACTCCTCTCAAACCCTAGGAAGTGTGCCCCCCTTCTTGAGTTGCTCAATGTTGCTATGCAATTGACACTTGGAGAGCATCCAAGAGGGGTAACTCTTGGCTCCCAAGTATAAATAAGAGCCTTTCCTCCCTCATTTGACACATCTACTCTTGGTATTGTTACTATGCCAAAATCTCTCTTCTCCCACTCTTTGCTCTCTCTCTCTCTTGCTCTTGTTCTTCTCTCAAGCTTGTGGCAAGTATTTGCCCAAGCTTGCTATTGAATAAAGGAAATCTTTGGAGGACATATGGTGTTGGGAGTCTTCTTGGTGCCATACTTTTCATGAGGTGATCTTGTTCTTTTGCATCTTTCTTTCACATGCTTAGCTTTGAAGATCTATGGTAGGAATATTGAGCAAAGTATTTTGCTTGTTTAGGTTTATGATAGTATTATCATAGATCTAGTGAGTTTCTTGGTAGTTATTTCAAAGTATTTTGATTTAATATCTAGATCTACTCACTTCCTATTGCTTCTTGTAGCTTAGCATTGAAGATTGGCAAGGTTGCCTAGGGTTTTAATAAAATATTTCAGATCTGGAAATCTCCATTTTTACCCACATTCACCCTCTAAAATTTATGTTTCTAATTGTTGTTCATTTCCATAATATTTTGGTATTCTAACATGCTTAGATAGGTTATTTATATGCTTATAACTTGTTGAAATTTACACAGAAAATTTATGGTTTTTACAACAGAAATTTTCACAAGTTTTTGTCACTTTTGCAGCATTTCCAGCAAGCTTTTGCTTCCTGATTTTTTGCAGGTTGGTGACATTTGGGAGGGATTACAATCCATTTGGGGTATCTACAAGTCAAATATCAGCCTCCCAAAATTGGGTAACAAATACCCTCTTCTTCTTTTCTCATTCTTACATAGTAAGCAAGCCTAAAGAGCTTGCACTTCTTTCTTTGTAATTAATTTCTGCACTTTTCTTTTTTCAAGTTGCCTACACCTTGGAGTGAGCTTGGCTAAGCCAACTCCCAAAATCGTAAGGTTAGGTTATCATATGGTTATTGTTCTTTCATGTGTTTGATGTTTAAAAATTATCTAGATCTAGAAATAAACAACCTAATGTTAATTTTGGCCCATGGAGGCATAACAAATTTACTTTGTTTGCTCTTTCATTTCAATGCAAGTTATTTCCATTCAAGTGTTTTTCTTTCAAATCAATAATCTTTGAAGTACTTCTTATATCTTGCAATTCACTCTTTTCTAAGAATTGTATAATCTTCTAATTTACTTTCAAGTTTTTACTTTCTTGCAATTTTAAGTTCAAGTACTTTACTTTTCAAGTCTTAATCTTTCAAATACTTTCCTTTTACAGTGCAAGTACACTTTCTTTCAAGCAATACATTGTAATCGCTTTCAATTGATCTAACTCAACTTAATTCACTTAAGCTCAAATTACTTTTAAAACCTAAAATTTATCTAGCTTAATAGGTCACCATCCATTGTTTCAACTTTGCCAACAAAAAAGGAACCTAAGAAATAAGCAGGGGGTGTTAGATCAGGGACGGTCTCACGGCACTAGGTGCCCCCCTTGTGGAGTACTTTTGTTCCCGGATTGACCTGTGGAGCTAGGGTGTGACCTTGTTTGCCTCACTTATTGAGCACCCCGCAGTCCTTTTGGTATAAGCGGGGAGAGTTCTTGGGTTGTCACTTAGTCTAGGATTCACACTTCATCTTAATAAATTAAGCAATCCTAATCTAATCCACTTTGACCTTGGGCAATCTACTTTGGTATCTTTATGGTTTATGCTTAAGTTACATTGCAAGCACTTTACTTTTACATCTACATGCAAGTTTTACTTAAAGCATCTTGTGGGTTTGACTAAGTGAACTAAAGTTGTGCATTAGCCCTTGGAGGCCTCATTTCAAAACTTTCATTTTGAGTTTAAGTTGTGTTGTGGTTTAATTGGTCTCCTCACTTGAAGTTGCGCATCCTTTGGAGGCATCTTCATTGTTTGGAACTTGTGGTTGTGTATGTCAATGAAACATCCCCTTTGAGTTGCGCATCCTTTGGAGGCACTCTTTGTTTGGGATTGTTGGCTTGATGTGTTGTGTTGTACTTTCCTTTGAGCACCTTTCTTTACCTACACATTAAAGTTCACTTCAAGTTAGTTGCAAGTTAATTACTTTGTGGTATTGCCTTGTATATCTTTTGTATCTTTGTTGTATCTCTTAGTTATTCTTTAGATTCTTTAACTTTGTAGATAATTGTTTACCTCATTCTTTTGTATCTAGTCCTAATTGTGGATCTTGTAAAGTTTCTTTTGTAATCTAATTGTAATCTTTTGTAAAGAATAATCCATTTAACTTAGTTGACCCCATTACCCAACCTTAGGCACTAGTCTTAGTTGACTTAGGGAAAGGTTTGTTTTTGCATTGAAATCTTGCATTTGCATTGTTGACTCTCATATAGGCTAGATCCTCCTAGACCTTTAACCAATTAAAATTAACTCCTAGACATAATCTTTTAACTCACATAGTAACTAGGGTCTACCCCCCTTGGCTTCCCTAGGAGTAAGCCTAGACAAAAGAATTTCAAGTCGAGGTGACAATGGGCTTGAACTTAGACATTTTGTCTCTGAGGACACACGAAGTGGACTGAGACTTAGTCCACGTTTGCAAGTGTGTATAAGGACGGCAACAATATTCAACACCAAGTATATCCTGTAGAGATGATGAAGTCCTTGTAGACTCCGAAGAAATCAAGACTCGGAATGAGCCTAATCTCAGAGAGGATCAGATGGGAAAAGGAGACACTTTTTCAAGACTAGCAGACAGATGCAATAAGTTGAGAAGACTAGATCGTAGCTTCAGAGACCTCTAGGAGACATGAAATCTCCTGGGAAGATTCCCTTGTTTCAGTGTCAGAGAAGGAAGCCAGTCAGAAGGACTGGATATGGATTTTTCGTGAGACTAGAAGGGAAGTCAGTGTTGACTTCCAAAATTGATCTAACATATCAAGCATGTTGCAAATGTACAAAGCCTGATGTGTGTCTAAAGGGTTCTCCCAACAACAGGGAGAAGACTATGACGAGACACTTACTCCAGAAATCGAAGAAATAGTTATAGTATTCATAAATATAACCAAAACAACCATGATTCAAATGCAGTATGAGACTGAGGGGGAGCAATCCCCATATTTGAGAATTGAGTTATCTCCAGTACTAGTTGGTGTAGTAGATGTGTCAGGTCATGGAGACATGACTACAATAACAGATAGAGTTACCTCCATGAAAGAAGAAGAGCTACCTTCAGTATCAATTATTGAGCCACTCTCAGTTTCAGATGAATTCGTTGCCATGATAGAATAGAGGAACTACCCTCAGAGTTCAAGAGCCACAGTGAGAATGGAGCAAGCATTCTCAGCTTCAGAGCAGTTGTACGTGTAGAATCTCAGTTCCAGAGGAATAGTTGTAGAGAGAGTAGAGGACATACTCTCAGGTAGTGAGACAAATAGTGCTTTGCAGAAAGCACATAGAACTAGCACATGATTGTGCATATTAAGTTGGAGTTGAAGCAAGTATACCAGGATGGTACACTGTGATGTGAAAATTTTGATTTGAAGATTGAAGATAGAAAGACTCATGTCTGCAGGTTGAAGGAAGTTGTGTACGTATTGAAGCTAGCTCCTAGAGCTTGGTATGGCGGAATTGACAGTTTCTTGACGGGCTTGGGCTTTACCAAGAGTAAAGTTGATTTTAACCTTTACTTCAAGGTTATGAATGATGAGCCAGTGATATTGCTACTGTATGTGGATGACTTATTCTTAACAGAAGAAGAAAAGCTCATCACAGATTGTAAGAAGAAGCTCGCTACAGAGTTTGAGATGAAAGACCTAGGCTTGATGCATTATTTCTTAGGTCTTGAAGTTTGGCAGAGTCTAGAGAAGATCTTCCTTAACCAAGGGAAGTATGTAGTTGAAATATTGAAGAAGTTTGATATGTTGGAATGTAAAGCCATGAATACACCCATGGAAATAAATTTGAATCCCCTAGTTGATACTTCATAAAGAATTGGGTGATGCTACTCTGTACAGACAGATTATTGGTTCATTGATGTATCTGACGAATACCAGGCCCGATATATGCTTTGTTGTGAACACCTTGAGTCAGTATCTGGTATAACCCAGACCTGTTCACCTTGCAGTTGCAAAGCATGTGATGAGATACCTTAAGGGAATGTTGGACTTTGGTCTCTGTTATATTGGAGATCATGACTTCAGACTGGTTGGTTATACTGATTCAGATTGGGTTGGAAGTGTTTCTGATAGAAAGAGCACTTTAGGATGTTGTTTCAGTCTGGGGTCAGCCATGACTTCATGGCAAAGTAGGAAACAATCCAGTATTGCTCTCAGTACGGTAGAAGCGAAGTACATTGCAACATGCTCCACCGGTTGTGAAGCCATATGGCTTCGGAAGTTGTTGACAGGTCTATTTGACCTAGAGATGGAAGCTACCATGATTCTATGTGATAACCAGAGTTGCATAAAGATGACGAAGAACCCAGGGTTCCATGATAAGTCGAAGCACATAGAAAGATAGTATCACTATATTCATGATATGCTGCAGAGGGGAGTTGTAAAGCTCCAATATGTTGGCACAAATGAGTAGGCTGCAAATGTGTTGACCAAGCCTCTGTCTTGAGTAAAGTTGAATAATTTCAAGACAAGCTTGGTATAGTCTGAAAGGACCTCCCTCGAACAGGGGAGTGATGCTGATGATACTATGGTATCCTGACCAACAGCGGGTAGCTCAATTAGGATTTTATATCCTAGGGGTTTGATCATCCCTAGAAAGATCTCGAAGGTACGGTAAGGACGGTCTGTCAGAGTACCTGTGCATGTATATGCCAGCTATGGTCAGTAGTTGTAGCTCCATTAGGATTTTATAATCCTCGAGAATCTTTATGATTCCTGGGTAGATCTCGAAGGTCCAATAAGAACGGTTTGTCAAAGTACCACGTGGTAATTTCATTAGGATTTTATATCCTAGGGAATCTTATGATTCCTGGAAAGATCCCTAGGGACTGTCAGAGTACCACAAAATGTTGTTACACCTGCCTCATTATGTTGCTATATGATGTTGATGATGTTGTTCCAGCCTAGTGTTGTTGATGATGTTGTTTCAGCCTTGTGTTGTTTATGATGTTGTTTCATCCTCGTGTTGTTGATGATGTTGTTATCTCAGCTTCGTGTTGATGATGTTGTTGACTCAGCTTCATGCTGATGATGTTGTTGTATCAGCCTCATGCTGATAATGTTGTTCTATCAGCTTCATGATGATGATGTTGTTTCAGCCTCATGATGTTGTTGATTCTGGTGTACCAGCCTCAGGGTGGTGATGTTGTTGATGTTGTTGTTATACTAATTGATGTTCATGTTCCAGCTTCATGCTATTGATGGCGATTCTACTCCAGCTCCATGATGTGAGAGATAATGATGATGCTACTCTAGCTCCATGCTGTGAGAGATGATGATGATGCTACTGCAGCTCCTTGCTGTGAGAAATGATGATGATGTTATTCCAGCTCCATGTTGTGAATAATTATGATGATACTATTCAAGCTCCATGCTGTGAACAATGATGTTATTGATGATGAGAAAAACTTTCAATGATTTATAGATGTGAAAGTCATTGTTCCAGATGTTGATGATGTTGCTGCCCTCTCTCTCTCCTGATGATGTTGTATTGTAGAATACCCTTCTTGTTAAGGGGGAGTGTTGAAATATTGTAACTGCGAAGAATATTCTACTTATAATTGAGTTATTATTATATATATCAATCCCCTTTTGTGGATTGATCATGTCGAGACTTATGTATGACAAAATCCCCTTTTGTGGATTGGTCAAGCCCTAATTAAATGATGCTAATTGAGAAATTGGCCCCTCGGGCTAATTAAAGTGGTTTTAGCCACTAACTGAAGAAGTCGGCCCAGCTTGCTGAAGAGACACAACCCTAGCGCCTATCATCTAGTATAAATAAGAGAGGATGATGCCTCATTCTCTCACTCACTCAAGTCACACATCTAGTGTGCAAGTTTTGGAGACAGCTCCAGTTGCCAGAAGAAGGAGAGAGAAGCGCATGCTCAGTCTTGGTTATTCTTGGTGGTCTTGTATTTTATCTTGGCATTGTATTGGCAATCTATATTAAAGAATTTTTTTTTGGGTTTTCTCCCCCACGACGGTTTCCCAAGATAAAATGATGTGTACCTTGTCATTGTGTTTCTCTCAGTGATCCTGCTTATGTTGGATTTTCAATGAGCTATGGCTCATGTATTCTCTTTAAATTTTATGTTTAACTATTACTTGAGCCATAACTACTGCAGCAAACCAAGATCACAAGAAGAATAACCATGCACAAGAACACAAGAAGTATCCTGGGAAACCCTTCTCAACAAGGGAAGAAAACCCAACCAATCCTTTGCTATATTCCTCAAGAGAAATACCTCCCACACCATCACCAAACCTAGCACACAAGAGGGTGTTGTAATTTTCAAAATTTCATGCCACAACTTTTGAAATGATGACTCAATGTTAAGTGTGTTTCCTCAATGGGAATTCACCTTTATTTATATAAGACTTGTCACATCAAATGATGTGTCTATTGGCACAATAGGGTCGACCTCAATAACTCAAAATATAATTAATAATTACCATATTAATTATCTTTTACAATAATTATCTTTTATATTAATTATCTTTTACATTAAGGTGGGGCCGACCTGTACCCTTTACATTACAAATAGGGTTACAGCCACAGGTAAGTCTGACTCTTGAACAATATAGCAAGGGATCTCATACACCCACTAGTGCTCAGCCACTAGGGGCACATCCACAGGGATGTCCACATCTATATCTCACTACGTCTCACAAGAGAACCACACTCACTAGTGCTCATCCACTAGGATCACGTTCACCTGTGCTCATCCACAGGCACATCCAACTCAGCAGATCTTCTTTCCCATTGCATTACACAGGAGAGTCATCTAGGGTTCATCATCTCAACTCTCTGCTCAAAGGAGGATAATACATTGTTTCATCTCTGTCTCAGAACAATGCACCCAGCTCATGGGAATTCACACGTTCCCCTGTGCTCAGCCACAGACATGTCCAACTCAGCAGATCTTCTTTCTCACTGCGTTACACAAGAGAATCATCTGGAGTTCTTCTCAACTCTCTGTAAGGAGGAGGCTAGCACAACGTTCCAGTTCTGTCTCAGATAGAAACCACACACCCAACTTAGGGGCTCCCTCTCAGGTCTGTGTCCTGGAGGATGTCTCACGTAGTTGTAATCATCAACAGCTTATGCTATTATTGTCTAGTAAATTGAAAAGAACTTAATAGCAGCTCTAAATTTAACAATTTCAACAATCAAAGCCATGGAAAGGTGCATCTATAGAAGAGAGGTGAGAGAGCCAATGCATTGCAGTAGAAAAAGAAGGCATCGATGAACTTCTATTAGACACAAGTCGACATTGGGCAGTGAGAAAAAGGGTAAGCCGATCAATAAACATAAGTAATTATTTTGGCACAATTAATATTCATATCTTTCCTAAAGTCGACATATGTAGGGTGAAGTGACTTGTATGTTCATGCCTTGGCTTGCTAATGTATGGTTATGTCTATTCTTCTTAGTGTTTAATGAAATAAGATGGATTTTTTAAAACCGTAATTTGATAATTATTTGACTATATGTGTTGAAGCACCATTGCATAACGCAAATGGAAAAGACAATAATAGTTAGTAGCATAATAAAATGAATATTGTAAATCTACAAAGAATCTTGATTTTCATGGGACCAATTTCATTAACCCTTCACAGAGGGATAATTCCATCATAAATAGTTTCAGAAAGTCATAATATGATATCATCAACTTCACCCTATTTCTAAAGATACCCTTTGCATTGTTTTGAGAATATCTTAATGCCTTATTACTTTTCAGTAAAAGAAAGCTAAGATCCTAGGTGAATTCTGCAAACATATATTATATAAACTAACAATTGAACCCTTAACAGGCCAAAACAAAAATCATAGATAAGAGTTTTTGAATCTTACTGATCCTGATTGAGTATCATAAAACCGATACAAAAGCCTAAGTATAGTAGATTTTCCTGCAAATATCCATCATTCACCACTACAAATAAGAAAATAATAGTGAAACAAAATTTAATAATGAAATTGACCATCCAACATAAAAGCTATATTATTAGTAATAAGAAATATCATTTGCAAACTCAAATTTCCATATAGTGGTTTTAATAACTCAGGAAAAAGAGATCCCTCAATTTAAAATGAACTGCCTTAGATTATTGAAAAACAATGACTTATTTTCTTAAATTATTTGTTTGACATAGTTGGGAAATATCTAATCAAAGGCTGCAATTAATATATTATACATGCCCAAAGGACCATAATAGAGAAATGTTGCAAACGCCTAAGAAAACATATTGCTAATTCTTGCAATCACCATGTTAATTGCATTTAATGGTTAAATATGGTTTATGTTGCCGCCTTTATACACACCTGGGTAACGTGAAAGAAATCTTCAATACACTTGGTGTGTCCTTGGGGGCAAGTTAGAGTTAAGGTGTTGTCACCTAATCCTCAACTCCTCCGTCTAGGCCAACTCCTAGCGAAGCCAAGGCGGGTAGTCCCTAAAGAAAATAATCTAAGGCTAAAAACTAAATCTAAGCAATTAGTGTTCTAGGAGTTTATTGCAGAAGACAACATGTAAAGTAAATCTATTCTAACAGCATATATCAATCAACCACCACAATATACATAAAGAAGTACTTGCATGAAAAGGATACTTAAGATAACAAAATGCAAGTAAATAAGGAAATACTTCAAGATTAAAAATAAATGCTTGTGAAATAAAAGTACATGAAGAAAATGGATTTGTAAAGTGTGTAATGAGACCAGTACCTTAAAAGTATTGTGGGTAGTTGTTGATCGCGTGTTTTATTAGATTGTCTTTTGAAAGTAAATTAATGAGATTGTGAAAAGTAAAGCAAGCTAAACTAAATTTGGCCTCTATAGAGGTTATCCCCTTAGCTCAAAGATTTGTTGAGAACTTGTCGAAACCCAATGGCTTCACCAACAAGCCCACTAGAGGTGTCGGAGGTCCAACACTGAGGGGAACAAGCCCGAGCTATTCAGTGAAACTTTGCACACTCCCCTAGGCGGTTCTTTAAACCAAGAAATAGTCCTCTTTTCAGATTGTCATATTATTACTACTCCACACTGACTAGCCCAGCATGTATGGAAGAGTCAAGAACAACACTAGGAGCTGAGGGGAAATGTTTATTTTAAACAATAAAATAAAATGTTGAAAGGGAAATGTTTTTCTAATTATTAGGTCTTCACTAACCAGCCTCTTATGAGGAGCTGAGGAGACGGTTTATTTGCCAACTTTGAAATTGCATAAATGAAAGCTAAACTAGCAATTATTGTTCTACTTTGCAAAAGGGAAACTAATCTAAGATTGTGATTTGTTTTAGCTTATACTTATTATGTGAGATTTTTTAAATTTTCAAGCAAAAGAAAGAGAACTAGAATGACAAATGCTCCAAACCACAACACCAACCCCCCTAGGGGGAAACACAAAGTGAGGCCTCCCTTGGCTCACTTATTTTATTATCTCGGTTACAATGATCTCTTGAACAGACTTGGGATCTCTTTAAAGGAGATGTGGATCCTTATAAAATGGATCAAACAATGAAATTTTAGATTTTTACAATATTTCACAAAGGTACAAGGTAGCTTTGGGGGTCTTGGAAGCTCCTAATCTTCAAGATTTGAGCACCATTTCCCCTTGTCTTTTCACTAAACCTGCAAAAACAACAAGTTAACTAGGGCAAAAGATGCCCAAAACGCTATTGGAAGACCCTGCAAAATATGTTAGTCAATGTACAAAAATTATAGAAAAAATGGCTAAGTAAAACTACAAAAAACTAACAATTAGAGCTAAATAAAACAAGAAAGGAAAGGCCTTTTCTCTATGATATTACTTGCTGTCCCAAGACAATAATTAATATTACAAAGATGCCTAGATAAGACTTCTAAACTCTTTACAAAATGAAACTATCTTTAGCTTTTAAATATTTCTTTTAAAATGAAACTGAGATAGATTGCAAGCTAGATTTATGAATTAAGCTTTGTGATCTAATCTACTTGCTCTTATCATGCAAAAGAAAAAAGAAACTTTAAGATTTTAATTTAAAATAGAAAACTTTACTTTGCATGAATTGAAAGTAACCCAATTTGATAAATTTAGAAATCGAGAAGGAGAAGAAGAAAAGTGCTTTGAAACCCTTGGAAAATTGGGCAAAATGGAGTCTTGTTGATGGATCCACAAGAGGAGCTATGTCTCCTTGAAATCTTGAAGGGTGAGGTAAGTGCAACCGATGCCTATCCTCCTCTTCAAGTGTGATGATCTGCAAAAGACTTAGAGATTCCCTATCAAAAGCTTGTTAAATGTATGATGCTCCTTACAAAGAAACTTTAAAATAGCATGATCATTAACCGAAATGAACATGCAAACTAAAGCTATCAATTGCAAATGAGCATTAAGATTATTAAACAACCAAGTTTTTCTAATCTTACCCAATTAGGAGATAGCTCCTCTTAGAAGGCATATAATAACAATTATAAGCAAAAAATACACATAAGTAAATTATACCTCACAATTAAGCATTAGACATAGAAGCTCCACACATAAAAGTACACATCAATGTAGCCTCCAAAGCCTTTCTTTATTGCAATCAAAACTAGAATGATACAATAACAACAATACAATGGCACGATTCCCAAGCTCTAACTAACTTAGACAAGAGAGGTCGCCCTTTCTTTATAGCTTCTTGGGTGACAATCCCAAGGCAAAATCGTGTGACACATGTGGGGGGCGTGTTGACCACCTATTTCGACTAGGTGTCAACGTCATGTATCGTGAATATATGTACCTTATGGTACAACAAGTTTGAAGACCTTTGGCTCACAAGAGCAATTCTACCCCAGAATTTCTCTCTCCATGGAATGTCCGCTCCCCTGCGTGGGATATTTTTGTAAATGTAACTTGTTAGCATGGGTCAAATCTTGTAATTTAGTTGCCTAAGACTTTATCATTAGGGAAGTCTTTTCATCGAGTGTTTTTTTCCTTGGGTAATTAATTTTGCTTTTCCAGCGATTTTAATTACTCGAGTTTTTCACTCAAATTTCCTCCAAAGTAGTGAAAGGCATTCTAATGATCGAGCCCAATAGGTATATAAGGGTTGAAAGTGTTGTATATGACCATGCTAGACATCTCCTAGAGTCTTGCGAAATTCCGTTGAGTTTTGATAGGATTTTTTAATAATTAAAATTTCCGTAAACTGGGAATATTTAATTATTTTTTATGTAAAATGTAAAAATTTGGTCCTTGGGGATTTTGCTAGGGATAGATCTATAGTAGTATTGTTGTAGATCTATGTGAGTTGTTCTTCTTTGAGTTTTCAAAGTAGTTTGTAGACCATTTTAAAAGACTCACTTTCTTGCCTCATTGTGTACCAAGTATTTACAACTTTGCAAGTTACCAAAGCTTGGAAGAGAGAACTTCAATAGCTTCATTTCTCTTCACTAATATTTGTGATATTATTTTAGCATTCTTTTACATAATTTCCGCACTTATTTCTCTTTTAAATCTTGCAATCTAATCAAGCTTTATGTTCAGATTTTTAGTATAAAATTGTTTGTTTTAGATACTAACAATTACTAACTTATTTGAAGTGACTTCTAGCAATTTTCAGCACACTATACTCCTGTTTTTTGCAGGTTTTTGCCAGTCCAAGAGGAGGTGCTGCCCAATTTTGGCGACAAGGAGCTCAAGGAAGCATCCAAAATCGTGCAAACTTTTGATGCAAAACCCTCTCCCTCTTCTTTATTTCCATATCATGGTAAGCAGCCCAAGAGTCTCTTGGGCTTGCATTCTTTTATCATTTTCATAAGCTGTAAATTGTAAATTATTTTCAAGTTTTGTTTATGCCCACACCTTGCATGTGAGTGCCATTGCCACCCTTGCAAAATCGTGCTAGATAATTAGGAATTTAATTTTTTGTTTTGCTTAATTTGTTTGCCCCACTTCTCCCACAAAGAGAAGGTTGAGTGGCTAGTGTTAGATTGCTCTATTTTATTTCCAAATTAATTACCCACCTTGGCACAAAATCGGTAGGCTTGCCCTCCACATTGTGCCATAGTTGT